>JAAGAY010142785.1:0-50882 GCA_011801015.1 Ardeotis arabs
GCGCCCGCCCCGGCCCCGCCCCGGCTGCCGCAGCGCCGCTGGCAGCCCCGCGGTGTTGCCGCACCGGCCGGGACCGGGACCGGGGCCCCCCCGGCCGGTATCACCCACATGACACCCCGTCCACCCCCCAACTCCCGGTACCGTGTTCCGAGCCGGTACCGGAGCCCCGCCAGCCCTCACCGGGGTCCCCAGCTGGGACTGGAGCCCCCACCAGTACGCAGCCCCCCCACCTGTACAGGACCCCCACACACCAGTACAGGACCCCCACACACCAGTACCGGACACCCCCCACCAGTACCAGACCACCCCTACCTGTACCGGCCCTCCCAGCCAGTCTCGGACACCCCCCACCAGTACTGTCCCCACCCCCAGCCAGCACTGGACATCCCCACACCAGTACCAGGCCCTCCCCAGCCAGTATAAGACCCCCCCTCCACCAGTACCCATCACCCCTCAGCCAGTACAGAACCCCACACACCAGTACTGCCCCCCCACCCCAGCCAGCACTGGGCCCCCGGCTGGAATTGGAGCCCCCAGCTGGGACTGAAGCCCCCCCAGCCCACACCAAGCCTCCCCACTCCCAGCTGGCACCAGACCCCCAGCTGGTATGGAGACCCTAACTGGTCCCCAGTCCCTAACTGGTCCCCAGTCAGCACCTGAGCCCCCAGCCGGTTGCAGAGCCCCTCCAGTCAGCGCTGGAGCTTCCAACTGGTACCAGGCCCACAACTGGTACCAAGTCCCCAACCAGTACCAGGACCCCCAGCCATTATCAGAGCCCCCCAGCTGGGATCGCAGCCCTCCACCCAGTACCAAGCTTGTCACCCGTGGGTGGGTGGGTGCTGTGGGGTCCTCACCCACAGCCAGGCATAACCCCCAGGAAGTACCAGAAACAAGGACCCCCCCTCTTGGGTCACTCCCCAGTTTGGGAGAATGCTGCAAGGCCTCTGTCCCCACCTGGGGATAACAGAACAATTTTGGGGGGAGAAAAGCCCCCCAGTAAACTCCTGTTTGCTGCATCCAGCTGTGGGATGGAGCGGGGGGGGGATACAGCACGGCAGGAGGGTGACACTCCTGGGGTCCCGGACCCCCATTCTCACCCCCGTCCTCCTCCAGGACGACCCATCCCACCCTGAACCCTTTTTGCCCCGGTTTGCGTTACCACCACAGCTCATCCCCTCCCGTGCCGCCCCGGATCACCGTGCCCCCTCCCGAGAGCAGCCAGCACCCAGGGGGGCTCCCCGCATCTCCTGGGGGCATCGCCGCACCCCACCTCCCCCCCCAGCACCTCCCATGGCCGCGATGAACCCAGGGAAACGATCCCCTGCGCCCAGCAGCACCCAGCCCCGCTCCACAGGGCATCAAGGAGCCACACCGGCACGTGTCCCCCCTCCCTGTGGACCCCCCCTCTTTTCCAAGTGCCTTCCTCCAGACCCCCTGCCCATACTGAGCCACCCCCCAGGCTGGTACGGAGACCCTAACTGGTCCCCAGTCAGCACTGGACCCCCCACTGGTTCCAGAGCCCGTCCAGTCAGCACTGGAGCTTCCAGTGGGTACCATGCTCACAACTGGTACCGAGTCCCCAGTCCGTACTGGGAGTGAGTCCCTTCTCCCCCCAGGACTCACGTCCCACTGGTGCCAAAAGCCTTGGGGTACCCCCCGGCAGCCCCGCGGCCCACAGCCAGAGCCGTGCCCCCTCGGGAAGCTGGTTTGGATGGGCCCCCTTCCCGCCCTCACCCGAACCCACCTCGAGCACCCGCGGGAACGGCGCCCGCTCTGGTTTGCGTCGGTTTTGCGCAGAAGTTGGGGGGCAGCAGCGTTCAGAGGGGGAAGCGAAGGAGGGGACAGGGAGGTGCCCGAGGTCGGGGAGCAGGATAAGCCCCAGCTTCCCCCTCCCAAGCTCTGCCGCTCACCTCGTTACCACCGACGCCTCGCAGGGCCTTAACGAACCGAAACCTGCAGCAGCTGGGGGCTGGAGATGGGGGGCAGTTTTAGCAGAGAGGAGCTGCTGGGGGGTCACGCTCAGGTTGGGGGGCTCACACCCACGCTGTAGCGTCCCCCCACACCCCGTGTGCGTGGGGGCTGACAGGCGCGCAGGGAAGCGTCTCCCCCGCTGGTTTTGTCAGGCAGCCGTGCGAGGGAACGGGCTCCTCTCCCGGCCACGCCGCGGCCATTCCCGGCAGCCGAGCGCCACATCCAGGGCTGGATCAGCCCCACGCCTCGCTCCCGCGAAGCTCAGCGCTCCAAAGCCGCGACCTGCAGGCCTTCATCTTCCTCCGCGCAATAATTAGCCGCAAAGGCAGCGAAGGAGGCGAGGAGCCTGCGGCACCGAGCGCAGCGGAGCGGATCCAGGGCTGCGAGGGCACCAGCATCTCCCCGCAGCCCTCAGGACCACGCCGACCCCGGGGATGGGTGCTTCACGGGAGGGGGCCCACACCAGCCAACAGCAAGAGCACCAGCTCTCCAGCGAGAGCACCCCACTTGAGGCCTGAACGGTCCCCAGGGTCCCCAGAACCGCTCCCGCAGTCCCCAAGACCAGGGATGCCCATGATGTCACCGGTCAACATTGGGAGGGGGCAGGCAGCAGCCAGGGCCCCCCCTGCCCTCCCCGGAAGGGCCAGGTTTGGTGAAGGACAGCCACCCTCACCCCCGCGTGACGTCCCACCGCTGGCTCTGCTGCCGCCCCAGGGAAGGGCACTGCCACGAGGCAGAGACAGCCCGGTCTCTTCAGGGGACACCGCAGCTGCGGTCGCACCCACCACACGGCGCCGAGGGACCCGTTCCCGGCTCACCCCGCGCGCCGGGTCACCCCGCTTTGCCGTCTGAGGGGCCCAGAGCCCGGCGCTCCCTCCAGGAGAGCGAGCACACCAAGGCCTGGGCCAGCTGGTGCACACCAAGCCTGTTTCTCCCTCTCTTCCAGGGATTATCCATGGGCTAGGACAGCAGGCAGCTCCAGGGACACATCCGCAGCAGGGCCCCGTGCCCGGTGCCGTTTGCTCAGCCCCTCACAACCTGTTCGGCGTCTCCCGGGGGTAAAGGGGAGCCAGGGCCTGGCTGCTGCACCGGAGAACAGTTCAGCTCAGGAGGAACCTCTGGAGGCTCCCGCCCAGGCTCCTGCTCGCAGCAGAGCCACCTCATCCAGCTCCTCACGGCTTTGCTTCAGCCCTTGAGCGAAGGAGGATGGCTGTCCTCCACGCAGGGCTTCAAAACCTCCACAGACGGACCAGCCCCACGGCTCTGGGGGCCTGGCCCAGGGCTGACCCACCCTCCCGGGCAGGGAGCCTTTCCCTTCTCACCCTGCACCTTGGAAGCCCGAGCTTGGGACAGCTGGTACTGCTGAAAGCTTGGCTCTGTCCCACTGGGAGCTTCCTACTGTCCTTCAGGAAGTGACAGCCCGCTCTTCGGCACCCCTCAGCCTCCTCTGGGCACGCTGTCAGCCCCCTGACCAGGTGAGGTCCAGAATCTCCACCAACCGCCCTCCAGTCTCTGCGCATCCTGCTTTACCTGGGGTCACCCCAAAGGTGGCCGCCCCGGCGCTGGGTACAACAGCATCCTGCTGACCGCATCCCACCGGGAAACCACGTACAGGTGACGTTTTGTGACCTGAGCCACCGCTGCCCCGTATTCAGCCTGCTGCCCATCACCCCCAGGTCCTTCTCCACAAGTGACCACCCAGCCCATGGACATTTCACACAATTTTGAGTTAGCTGTGCTTAGGCCACCGGTCAAATCTTACCCAGCGTACAGCAGAATAGGATCTCATCTTCCCTTTTATTTCAAAGTTTAAAAGTCTGATTAAAAAAACCCCACCCCACCCAAGAGCTTGGTACCAGTTACAGACATCTGTGAGTACTCAAAGACATTCAATAAAACCCTGGTGAAACCACCACGGCCCCCATCAGTTCCCAAGAGGAGAGCTGCCCAGGTTCTCTGTGGTGTCTCCAGCTGAGTCCTCACCCCGGCTCCTGGCTGCACCTCCTGGTCCTGACAGGGAGGGTGGCTCCATAAATCCCTTTCCAGCCCCTTCACAGCTCCCACGAAGGGCCCAGAGAACAGCCAGGAGGTGGGCTTAACTAGTCCAGCTGCCAAAAAAGCTCTCAAACACGGGGAAAGAGGCTCCTTTGGTATCCGCGCAGCAGTTCCGACAGTTCTTGTCCTTGTTGCCCGCCCAGGCAAGCTCCGACTTCTGCTTCAGAACCGAGCAGAGCTGAGACTCGTACCCGCTGTCCCTCACGTTGACACGCGTCCCCTGGAGCAAGTCCCTGTCCACAGGCTGAATCCTGCTGTCCTGGACACTCGTTAGCGTGGAGAGCAGCTGGGCATCCCAGTCTGACTCAGAAGAACTTCTGCTGAAGTTGTGATCTGCCTGCGCGTTACGTGGAAGAGGCTGAAGGAGCCCAGGGCACGGAGCCCACTCTTCGCTGCGGCCTGGGAGGTCAGGTAGCTCGGGTGCCATTTTTTCTGCTGCTCTGACACAAAGCGAGCAGCAACATCTGGCTTCAGCCCCAGGCAGTTTTGGAGAGGGCAACCAGCCAGCAGGACAGCTGGTCTTGCTCATAGTGCTCTCCAGATCAGGATTATTCGCATTTCTGGGTGTGTTTTCATTCCCCTCTCCAAGCTGCTTCCCTTGGGAACTGGCGTTCGCTCCGCTCCCGCCACGCTCGCTGACAGCGCTGGCTGCGGCAGCCTCTGCGGGCTCGCAACCCACAGACACAGCTTCGAGGGAACGTGGCCGTGGCGCAGGGTCCCCAGGGCTCCCGTGCGGGCACACGTCTGGATCAAGGGAGCTACGAGGTCTGTCGGAGAGCTTTGTGTGTAGGGGCAAGCTGCCATCTCCCACCACACCGGGCAGGCCTGGCCCGGACACCTGTCCCGCACCCTGCGCGCCCATCCCACCATCCGCTGGCTTTGTCTGCTTACACGGAGAGAGGCCACCACCCAGCTCCAGCCTGGGCTTCTTTCCCACCTGGATGCTCCGTCTGGAGGAGAGCTGGCGTTTCCTGGAGGCAGGCAGCGCCTGCAGAGCACAGCTGACAGACCCGAGCGCTTGCTGTTTCCGAGGCTCAGATGAAGCAGCAGTCGCCTCTCTGGCGTGAGCGGCTGCTATGCGAGTCCCCCCGCCCAGGTCAGGCGCTGAGCCCGAATCCGCGTCCCCCACCGCAGGCTCCTCCGTGGCGCCACGCGCAGCACAGACCCCTCTGCTGAGTCCTGCTCCAACGGGCAGCTCCACAGAGCAGGTCAGCACCCGCTCCCCTTCTCTGGGATTACTGACCCCGTCCCTGGGCAGGCGAGGGGAGCAGCCCGTGGTCCTCAGGCCGTGATCACGCTCCGTATCAATTAGCAGTTCCACAGCACGGTGCTCAGGCTGCTGCCTGTCCTTTCCCAGCTCTGCTGTCAGCATCTCAACTCCTCCGGTAACTTCTGCTTGAGGCGCTAGGCGTTCATCTGTCAGGCAGGACGGCGGCACTCTGAGAAGAACCAGCAGTTAATGCTCTCTCTAGGCCCAGCAACACCCTCCCCCCAGTGAGACGAAGCGTTTTCTGCAGTGCAGGATCTTTGAAGCCCTTGCTCAGGAGGCGGTGAGAAATTTTAGACTGGTGAGGCTCAGCAGTGAGACCGCTGCTGGCAGAGGAGACGGGCAGCACGAGAGATCTCTCTGCTTCTCAACAGCCCCAGGAGCGCCACAGAACAGCAGGGTTTGCAGCGGACATGGGGATGGGAGAGATGGGCCCAGCTGCCCTTTCTAGTTTAAGAGGCACTAGAAGTCCACGGGGAGTTCCCTGAAGTAAAGAAGCCACAGAAACTCAGGAACATCTCCCACAGCTCATCTAAACCTTGCCTGGCAGGTGCCAGGTTGGTCCCGCAGTCAGCTGTGGCCCTCTGCTCCCCACTGGCCGATTCCCCGGCGCAGGGCGTGAGCTAGGGACCAGCACCACAGCCCACAGAGACTCAGGCCCTGCCCCCGTGAGCGTGCTGTGCGGCACCACGCTGCTTTCCACCTCCAGGAGTTACCAGATTCGCAAAGACTTACTTGGCCGGCCGCTCCACAAAGCTGTTGGTGAGCTGCGAGATGACGCGATCCACAGGGGCGTAGTGCGAGTCGTCCAGCGCAAACCGCCTGTGCTGGGGGCTCTGGAGGTGCTGGAAGGTGGCAGAGGCCCTTTTAGCAACACTCATCCTTTCACAGGAGGGAAATCTCGGTAACAGGCACTTCCCCCAGCCCATCAGGCTAGAGGGCAAAGAGCCTTTTCGGCAGACAGAGCCGCTGTTTGGAAGCGGGTTTGGGAAAGGCTCAGCGCGGCGTGCAGCGAGAGCGCTGTTCCCATAGACACCTGCCGACGAGGGGGCTGCGTCTGCACCCAACAGCAGCCCACAGCTCTCCCCAGCAGCGCGCAGAAACGCAGCCTCCAACATGCCCTGTCTATCGCGGAAAGCCGGGCTCCGAAAGCCACATTGTTTGGCACCTTCCAGGAGATAAAACCACCTCTTCCCAGCTTTTTAATCAGCCTGTGTCCCCAACTGCTGTGGAACAGGCTTCCCACCTTACAGGTCAGGTAACAGGACAACCCTTGAGGCTCCCCTAGCCCCAGAGACGAGCACGTCGTGCTCTCATCTTCAAAACCAGACCAGGAGGTCTTTGCCCAGACCAGGAGGTCAGAGCACAGACACACTATGGCTTTCCTCTACGATGCCGACCCTGCTACGGCGAGGGCTGCGCACACAGCAATCTGCCTTCCTTCCGAAAGAGTTTGTAGTGATAACGGGCACGACATGATTAACGAAGCCGCTGAGTGGCCCCCATAACTTCTGCAAGGAACCAAGTCCCAGGGGAACCTTTACCTTCTGCAGCTCTTCAAAGGTCTCTTGGCAGCACTCACAAAATCCTCTCTTTTTCTTCGGCACAGTGACCGGTGTGGATCGGGGGCTCTTCTCCCCGTCGCTGCGCATCGGACAGCCTTCCACAGCCCTGCAAGGCAACGGCAGAGATCTTCCCTGCCCTCACCTGACAGCATCAGCAGGCACCCAGCTGCCTGCGTGAGGGCCAGAGAGGCCGTGCTGCCTTTTAGAACCGCAGCTGTTCCACCCCCAACAGGGCCGCTGTCCCTGCGGCCAGAGGGCACGCGGCTCTCCGGACCCCGGGAACCAGCAGGGCAGCTGGGTTAAAAACTTGAGCAGAAGGAGCTACAACCTACCTGGCTCTGCAAGAATTTGAGAGGCTTTTCGGGGGCTCGAATGGGCTGCAGCTTTTGGGTGCCAGGAAATTCAGGTCGGGAAAGCTTTTGAACTGGTGATGGAAGGGTCGGAATTGCCTGAAAGCAGATCAGGAGATCAGACTTCTGGCAGCGATAGCACGGTGAGAGAGCTGTCCCTCCCGCAGAGGGCTCGAGGCGCTCTCTCATTTTTGATGGGATACTGGTCATTGCTGCCCTTCCATCTGGCTGTTTCAGAGGTTTCCCTTTTCTCATTGGAAGTACTAAACCTGGCTCCCAGTAACGGCACTGGTGGAGGGGATGTTTTGGACAGAAGGTAGGCTCGCCAGCTCAGCTGAAAACCCACCTTTCCCCCTCCAGGCACAGCAGCAGCAGCCAGTGCAGTATTTTCAGCTACACAGCAGCACGGGAAGGTTTTGGCTCCCAGACGACATCTCTCTCATCATCACACTATTGCATGCAGCATGTAAAACCCAATATTTGATCTGCAGCTGCCTCAAACGTTGTCTTCAGAATAATTAATTAGCGCTCTGGATACCGTTAGGGTTACAGAGTTGTTAGAAACACCACCTAGATCAGATCCCCTTGTGCTGGATGCTCTCATCAAGTTACAGGCCCTGACCTCCTGTGTTTCAATCTCTCTCCTCGTTTCGGAGGGCTCAGGCAGATTAAGTGACCCGCTGAGGATCGCAAACGGAATCCGAGCAAGGAAGTAAACCCTGTTGTCCAGTCTCATTTAACACCTTTTTCCGCCCTCCACCCCCGACATACGAGCCACCTAGATTGTTTCTCTGTACTCCATCTGCCTCCCTCTAGGAGAGGGTCAGCTTCCCGGGGCGTAGCAGGGTCTTCAAAGCAGCCACGCTCTGCCACACGGACAGAACATCCACTGCAAACACAACTGGCAGAGGATTCCCCCCCTGGGAGCCCCCGGGGTTTTAAGGTATGATATTTAGAAAGACCTCATTTACCTGCTCTGGTCTTCAACCTTCAGAAAAGGGGGCTTCAGTTTTCCTGCTAGAAAGCAAGCTGGTTAGAAGTTGCCCTGGCCAAATTCCCTACTTATTCATTCACTCCCCAAGAGAACTGGGCTACAGAGCCAAGCTCCTCAGTACTTCCGATAGATCCGTGAGTGCCAAGGGATGGGTAAGCGCAGCCAAAAGAGCTCTTTGGGTTCAGCAGGGTGACCAAACCCCAGAGACAGCCCAACCGTGGACTGTTTCTGCCTTTGAAAGAACATCCAGCTAAGCTCCCTGCATTTTTAATGTCTCATCGGCCAGTGGCCTCACCCCAAGCCTCCAATTCTGACTTGAATCCTAAAAAACCATCACGCATCCTCAACGCAACATGCCACCGAGCACAAGAGAAGAGTTCATAAGAAACACATTGCAGCAGCACAGAGCTCTGCATCAACCCTTCCAGCGCCTTCTTCTCCCTTCACACAAGAGCTCAGAATGGCTTAGGCCAGGACGGTTCAAAGTCAAAGCAGTAAGAGCTGCTGGAGCCAGACCAACACGCTGCATAGCCAAGCCTGGCACGAGAACGCTGCTGAAGAGCAGTATCTGGCTTTTTCTTGGTCCCCAAGGAGGGCAAACAGCAGCTACGCTTCCTACGGAGACATAGATAGATATAGATAAATATAGGAAGCAGAAGAAAGCCTCAGCAGTGCACTCAGGGAAAAGGTTTTAAGAGCCAGGCTGGGAGAAGCGGCTACCGGGTCCCTCCCGTCTCGCAGGCGTGCTCAGCTCGCGAGGGACAGCGTTACCCTGGGCCTGGAAACCCGAGCACAGATCTGGTTAAGAAACAAACCAACACCAAGGTATTGCCACGCTGCCTGGCGTCTGCCTGGTCCTGAAACCAAGCCTCTGACGCCTCCCTTACCGCCTCTGAAGGGCGAGGTGTTTTGTTTCCTCGTGGTCCTGGCGCTCAGTGCTATTTTCTCCAAAGAAATTTTAACCTCATCCTCCAGAAAGGCTGAGTCCACCTGTCCTCACCAGTTCGGTCCTCACGCCCCATCCTGAGCTTGCATCAAATGCGCTGTTACGTCACTGAAGTAGCTATTTAAGTACAGGATCAATTTTTTTCACGTAAATGCTGCCAAATGCTTAGCACTTCTGAAAGCAAGGCCGTGTTTCAGGCCCTAAATAAACCTCAGGCTGGTGCGCAGGTCCTGAGCGCTCGCGGCAGAGTGCTGAACAGTGACAAACGGCTCAGCTGTCACCACAAGTCCCCAGGCAGCGTTCAGAGCGTGCCACAAAGAGCTCTGAGCTTGCAGCAGACAGCTTTTCAAGCCTTTTTTCCACCACCTTCCCCCCAAAACTGGAAAATAATCTTCCAAGTGTCGCACACAGTCCAGGTTGGAGCCCGCTCCGAGATATTTCTGAGCGTTCACTCTCTGATGAGTGAAGTCAAACAAGTCCCAGATTAATTTACGTCACTGGTGCCAATCTCAGCACCACAATTGGCTCCTGTCTAATTGCAGATGAGAACCTGGTTTTCCCCCTCCCTCCTCCTTTGGAAGCGTTATCCCTAGATTGGTGTCTCAGCAGCACATTTCAGCTGAACAGAAGTGAGTGGGCTGTGAGAAACACGCTCTCCTCTGTAGGATGCATTATTCTCTGAAACTTCGTTGGAGCCAGCAGCGCAGTTCTCAGGTGCCTCGGGATCCTGCGCTGCAAAGGGTTTATGGGATTTTAAAAAGCACTGCCTGAAATTAAAGGCATAACATCCTCAGCTGCATCAGGAGGCTGCAGCTAGGCTCAGACAAGGAGTCACAAAAACTATTCCAGAGAAACTGCCCTAACCGCTGGCCTATTTGCGACTCCTAAAGTTTCAGGTGGATTTTCAAATTCTAATCGAGGCTTCTTCAAGCAGCTCTGCATCTGAGTGTAAACAGCAGCACAATTTCCGGGCCTACCTTTGCGAATTTTGGATCCGGCTGCGAGGCATTTTGCCTAAAGGAAAAAGTGACATCTTTAGTAGGGGAACCAGCGCAGGCAGAACTGTAATTACTGATCCCAGAACAGTAAAGCGAGATCACAGCAGTCTCACCCACCACTTCAGAGCTCCTGCATCAGAGACTCTGTCACCTCCCCCTGACATTTTGTCTCCCAAGTTACCTGGAGTTACTTTAAATACAGTATACAGGCGGCCACGCTCTGATCTCGCGCCCTGCCTTCTCACTGACCTCTCCAATGCATTAAAAAATACTTCAGAAAACCACTGTGCTATGATTTTTGTTAGTCCTTAGTCCCTTACAACTCAAAAATCAGTACTGCCTCTGCTACAGATAAGGTCGATAACTAATGGCTGCCACGTTCTCATCTGGTTTTACCCTGACTTTATAAAAGCAGAAAAAAAAAAAAATCTTTGAATTTTGTTATCTCCCTCAATAAACAGAAGCGCCAGATTGCCCAGCGTTGGATGAAAACCTAGGAGACCACCAGCACGAGAGGAGCGAGAAGGGTTGCTCAGAGCTACCGAGAGATCCCGAGCACCTCAAATTGCCTGGAGTTAAATCAGTTACCTCTGTCTTCTGGCACCATTTCCTCGCTCCCGAGACAGCACGCAGCAGCTGTTGAGCATACGACAACATTTCTGTGCAGGTGGGATGTCAAAGAGCCACAGCTCAACAAGAGAAGGCGAGTTGTCCCCCTCCCCATGCGCACCAGGGAGGGCACGCAGCACCTGCCATCCGCTGGCAGAGCATCACCACCACGCGGTTAATTTGCCCAAAAAGCAGCCAAGGCAGAGCTCTTTGAGGGCCAGCACCTCGTTTTGCAGCACGCAGAGCACACCCTGACATTTGAAAGCCCTGACAGGCTCACAACGCTGCCGCGGTTCGGCAGATCTGGCCGGCCAGGAACGTGTACCAGCAGCGGCTGCCTCCCTCGTGCGCCCAGACGCGCTCCGCCGCGGCTGTATGTCACTGTCACCGGGCACTCAGGAACCTTTTACTCCAGACCTATTATTAGAATCAGCGTTCCACCATCCGTCTTTCCCGTCACCCCCTCCTCATTCATCACCAAGATGGGAAGCGCCTTCCAGCACAGATCCTCAAACATCAGCACGTCCTAATGAAGGCTGATCAAACCCTGCCATTATCATGATCTGTACTTCCAGGCCAATTAATAAAAATGGTCTTTTTGGAACTAATTAATGCACTGATGAGGCTATTAACATTTTCTGATATTACAGTTTCAATATATTACAACATACTCCGTGTTTGCTATTGTAAACGTGACAGCAGCACGTTCTGTACGTACAATTTAATCTGTTTTTGAAGGGCAGACCCAGCTGGCCACAGCCAGGACAGCATCTGGAAGGAACTGCTTGCAATCTCCTCCTTCTCCTGTACCACAGTCACTACATCACTTCTGCTCCACCTGTCTCAAAACCCACTCGTTACCAACGGCTAAATTTCAGCCCGCAGAGAAGGATACCATCCACGTGCAAGATCCGGACTCCCCACAGGCGAGCGTTGGCGAGGATGCTGCTGCCACTGCAGGTGTCCTGTACAAACAGAGAGGTTTGGCGAGGTACAGCTCAGAGGAGAGGCGGCTGCGCGAGCACACGCAGCTCTACATCCAGTTTAGAGAGATTTGCCTGCTGCCCAATCGACAGATCATCGCGTGGCTGGTATTAAAATCAAGGCGCAGCAGAAAAGGTTTGAACTCATGCTTTATCACCCAAAATTAACAGTAGCATCTCGGGCAGATCTTTAATCCCTGCCATAGCATGAGCTTTTAAGAGTGTACTGAGATTCTTTTGGCCACCTGTGATATCAGTGAATGGACTGCAGGGGAGTCTTTTGTCCAGGCTATGAGGCATAAGTTCTTTCTAGGCTAAAAATTTATCTAAAAATGGGTCTTGTGCTAATAATTCTCTTGTGTTGAGCACCCAGATCACTGGGACAGGCCTTAGAAGTGCTAACACGGACAGACGGCACAGCTCCATGAAGAACAGCGCCCAGGAGCACCGCACAATATTCTGCAGAGCCACAAGCAACTGCTTCATACCGTTCCCGGCCCCGGAATCTGCTCCCTTCCGCAGGCGGGGCTCTGGAGGAGCGGCTGGCGCTGGTTCTGCACCGCTCAGCAGTGCTTTGAACACACACAGCTAGAGAAAACCCATCCACACGCTGCTCACCTGATTCTTCATGGCCTTCTGCAGCAGCTCCTTTCCCCTGCTGATCAGGGCCTGCAGAGAAGGAAGCCAAGCACGACGTTACAGCAAAGAGCTGCCAGGCAGCGGCAAGCCGAGGACAGCGCGGCCGTCCAGCGAGGAGGATTTCTAGCAATACCCGCTCCGCGCTGGGGAGCGGAGTTTGGCCAAGACTCCATCTCAGAGACAGCAGGACTGAGCATTTCCAGGGAACACAAACCACAGAGGCAGCCGTTAGGTCCACGCTAAGCAGCTGTTCAGCCAAGGCTTGGCTTTTATTGAACGGCAGTGAACGCTCCAGAGCGAGCCAAGAGGAAGCAGCAGCTTCGCTCAGGAACTCCGCCTGCCGCATCCCGACAGGCTGGCAGGGGTTGGGAACGTCCTTGCTAGCCCTTCCTGGGAACTGAGCCTCATCCATGAGCCAATGACTTCAGCAAACAGGTTAAGCTCTTTGTAAGACAAACGGGCAGCGCTGCGAGCACACAGGAACAAGCACCAGGAGTGAAATTCCTGATGTCAGCCCAAGCTTCCCCGCTGCGGGCAGTCCCGATCCAGCTGGCGGGATGCCCACGGCCCAAACCTGGGGGAGAAGGCTCTCCCCAGTCACAGCTTCCAGCAGACTCCAGCACTCCATGCAGGATGCTGGAGCTTTGGCTACGAGCACTACTGATCAGAAATGCCAGCCCCCGCGGGTGAACCGGGCCGAGAGAAACCCCTTCTTGCCAGCCACCCCCCCAAAGGTCTCCTCCCAGGTTACGCCGGCCTCGCCCTGCCTGTCTGTGAGCGGGCGCTCACAGCACGCAACGCTTTTATCTGGTCTGCATTCCTCTGGCTTTTCTACACACACCTCTGCACCAGGACAGTCGCCTGTTCTGTTGGGAAGCCAGCCAAGCCCGCTATGTCCTCTGCCACCTCAGCAGATATCCTGGTTTACCAGCTCAAAGCTGTGACACGCGCATTTGAGTGGACACCGACGCGCAGATAGAAGGAACGTGAGTAGGAATACAAACAGCCAGACCAGGGGGAAAAAAAAAAATTAAAAAAAAAAATGCACAACTGTTTGCTCAGAGCAGGAACAACCTCACCTTCCAACACCGGTCTCAGGTTCTACTCTACAGACCCCCCGGGCCAAACTTTGAGGTGGCCTAAACCTTTATAGCTCTTACAGTGTCTGGTGGCTTCTGGTGAGGTCTGGTGTGGTTCCCTTTGGAGGTAGAAGGCGTTGGGCTCACGGCTTTTGCATCTTCCGAAGTCACGTTGCTCCGCTTCTCAGCCCGAGTCCTGGCTTTGTCTCGTTTAGCTTCTTTGTTGCTGGACACCACGTAACTGACTTCTTTGCTCAGGAAGCTTTCGGTCACCTGTAGCAAGAGACAGAACAGAGCAGCTCTGAAACTGCCCAACCCTGAGCTGAGAGAGTCCTGGTGCACAAGAACTACTGCCCGTAGCTTAATCCCTGCTGGAAGTACCCATCTCCACAAGCAGCTCCTTCCTCCATTCCTACTGCTGTCTCCCAGAAAGAGAAGAGATCCTACGATGCGCAGAGCGCACGCCCCAGAGACACACCGCAAGTATCTGGAGTACCTGGAGTACTGCGTCCAGTTCTGGAGCCCCCAACATCAGAAGGACATGGACCAGCTGGAGAAGGTCCAGAGGAGGCCACGCAGATGCTGAGAGGGCTGGAGCAGCTCTGCTGTGAGGCCAGGCTGAGAGAGCTGGGGCTGTTCAGCCTGGAGAAGAGGAGGCTCCGGGGAGACCTGAGAGCGGCCTCCCAGTGCCTAAAGGGGGCTGCAGGGAAGGTGGGGAGAGACTGTTCAGTAGGGCCTGGTGGGACAGGATGAGGGCTAAGGGTTTTAAAATAGAGGGGGGTAGATTTAGATTGGATATTAGGAAAAAATTTTTCACAATGAGAGTTGTAGAACACTGGCCCAGGTTGCCCAGAGAGGTGGTGGATGCCCCATCCCTGGAAACGTTCCAGGCCAGGTTGGATGGGGCTGTGAGCAACCTGATCTGGTTGGAGATGTCCCTGCTCCTGGCAGGGGGGTTGGACTAGATGACCTTTGAAGGTCCCTTCCAACCCTAACCATTCTATGATTCTAAGTGATCACCAGAACCTTCAGACTGAGACTTCCATGACTCTGTCTACCATTATCCACTCCTCAAGGAATGGTTTCAGAAAAAAAGCAGCAGCTGAGAAGGCGGCCCTGGACACCACACATCAGTGTGGAAGAGCTTTGTTCTCAGGAGAACAGAACACAGTCTGGCAAAACGTGGGGAGCGAGCGTTTCTCAGACCTGAAGACGCACAGCTCAGTAAGAGGCGCTGCGAGGAGAGCGTCGCTGAGTGCCGATGGCACATGCAGGGGAGGACGGAAAGAAATCAACAAGTTCAGCACGGAGGTGCAATTAGAAAAGGGAAAAAAGCACAAGTCAGCCTCCCCACACGTCTTTGCAGCCAACACACGACCCTGGCAGCAGAGATACAGCAGCGACAAGAACTACAGGAAGATTTCACACCTGTGTGTGGCACCGAAGGATTTAAGGAAGCTTTGGGGTGCACGTGAGACTGTTCTCCTCAAACAGAGAGGCTAAACAGTCTGAAAACAGTACCAGCTGTTCGGATCAAACTGTACTTAAGAGAAGGAACCTGCAAGATGAAACAGACAAACGAGCAGCTGCTGGGCACAGCCCCATCCTCTGCCCCAGCCCGGGTGACCGAGCTGACCCTACTTTCTGAAGGGTCTTGCGAGAGGATACAAGGAATCGGTGAGCAACATCAGCACCGAGGAAATCTGAGAGGCCACGAGGAACGCGGTGTGAATCCATCCCAACAGCAGCTTCACAGGGGAAAGGGTCCAGACAGCGCTCCTGAGAACGCCGTGAGAAAAGCACACAGCTACGTGACAAAAGAGCCTTGGCTGGCGTTACCCTGCTTTACGCTATGCTGAATTCCAGGAAACATTTGAAAGTCCCACATTTTCCCTAAAAAATTAGGCTGCCACAAGCTGTTGTGAGCGATGAGGGGGAAGCAGGCAAGCAGCTCCCGCTACCTGGAAGGCACCAGCCATGACCAGGCCACCAGTTATCACTGACTGGAAGGTGCTCCCGTCACTGGGCAACCAGTTACCGCTGCCAGGAGGTGTCCCCAGGCCAGGTAACCAGTTGCCATCTACTGGAAGGTGTTCCCAGGACCAAACTACCAGTTACCCTGACTGGAAGGCACTCCCATGGCCGGACAACCAGTTACCCTGACTGGAAGGTACTCCCATGGCCGGACAACCAGTTACCCTGACCGGAAGGCACTCCCATGGCCGGACAACCAGTTACCACCACCTGGAAGGCAGGAGCGAGCAGTTTTCACGGCAGCTGGTCCCAGGCTGGGCCCAGAAAGAGCCGGCAGCGAGGCGGGAGCGCAGTGAGGGGAGGAACACAGCAGGACACGGCCGGCGGCCTCCTTCCCCGGGGCGAGGAGCCGGCTGGATGCATTTCGACGCCAAATCAACACCGGGAGCAAGCAAGAAAATAAGGAAACAGTTACAGAAAAGAGCAGATAAAGAGATGGAGTGAGAACAGAGGCAGGGCCGCCCCCCCCCGCCCCGGTCACCGGGCACAGGGGGCCCCGGGGTGCGCGGAGAGAGCCGGGGGTGCGGGGATGGAGCCGGGGAGGGAGCTGGAAGGGGGGCCGTGCCCGGGGGCGCGGGAGGCCCGGGAGCCGCCGCGGCCGCTCACCCCGCCGAGGTGCCGGATGGCCTCCGCCAGCTCCCGTGCGCCGCGCCCGCTCGGCAGGTCGAGGTAGAAGGACTTCCCGCGGAGAGGCCGGGGCCCGGCCGGGCCCGCCATGACACCCGCACGGGGAGGCGGCGCCGCCACCGCCGTTTAAATTCCCGCCCCGCCCCTAACGGCAGAGCTACGGCGGCCGCGCGAGGACATGGGGCTCCCCGCGAAGGCGGCGCAGCGCGTCCGCCGCCCCTGAGGGGAAGGAACGGGGCGCTCGGCAGAGCGGAGCGCGGCCGTGGGCACCGGCGAGCCGCCCCGCTGGGCACCGCCGCTCCCCGGACGCGGGTAACAGGCGGGTCGGTCCGTGGAACAAAGCCGCTCCCCGCCTTGCACCACCACAAGTTTGCCCTCCGCGGCCACCGTCGCGCCCCTCTCCACTCTCCCCGCAGCCGGCCACGTGCGCATGCGCGGCGGCGGCGCGGCTCCAAGATGGCGGCGCCCGGCGGGGAGGCGGCGGGTGGTTTCGGGGCCTGGCTGGCGGCGCGGCTGGAGGCGCTGGGCCTGGACCGCGCCGTCTACGGCTCCTACATCCAGGGGCTGCTCCGCGAGGAGGAGAGCGACGAGGAGCGGCTGGAGGCGCTGCGCGGCGTCCTGGCCGCCTGCCTGGTGAGGGCCGGGCCGGGCCGGGCCGGGGGTCCCTCTCCCCGCGGCCGGGTGCGGGGCTGGTTCCGGCGGGTATCGCCGCCCGCTCCGCGCCGCTCAGCTTCCCCTCCGCCCGCCGGGGCTCACTCGCAGCCCCGGGAGGCGATAGGCGGCCGCGGCCTCGCTGGGCCCGGCGTGGAGACCCGCGGGGTACAGGCGGGCGCGGCTCCGCTGGAGCCCGGGGGCGGAGAACCGCCTCCCCCAGCGCCTCCGGGAGAGCTTCTGGGCCCCCCGGGTGTTTGGGAGTTTGTGTGGAATTTTTTATTTGTTGGGGTTTTTTTTTTTTTTTTTGAGGCTGGTTGGGAACTTGGGCCGCCACCGCAGACCCTGGCAGTTTGCGTAGGGAAGGAAAGGATCGAGGGTTTTCTGCGCGGAGGACAAAAAGCTTGGCCCTTTTTGGGCACCTTCAGCTGAGTGGCCTTCTGGTGGTGCCTGAGCGTGGCTTAGGGGGTGGTTTGTAACAGCAGCCCCCTCCGAGGGGCTCCAGGATAGCTGTGTTAGATGGCGGTCGCTCCTCCGGCAGATCTCGCTCGGCACGGCACGGCGTTGCCTTCCAGGAGCCAGGGACTTGGATCGGACCGAGCTGGAGTCCCGCGCCCAGCCGGGACAGGCTCAGGCTCTGAGCGTGCTGCCAGCCGCGCGTGGGCAGAGACCGGAGCTCTCGGGGTGGATCTTCCCCCTCCGCGTTTCTGGGAGAGAGGTAGGAGAGCGCAGAAAAGGATTCCTCTTCCGCAGTCATCTCCGTCGGGGGCTGGAGGATTTTTACAGCGTGTGTATCTCAGGATGTTGCACAAACAGGTGTTTTGTAGCGTGAAACATTAAACAGTGGATGACGGCCCGCTCCGCGGCTGCGGCTGATTTCCTCCCAAAACGTCTGTGTGGGAGCGCGCAGCCCGAGGGACTCGGCCGTGACAGTCAGTCTGTTGTTGTAGGGAACTGTATCACGGAATTCCTTCTGCTCGCTGACTGCGCGTCGTTTAAAATCCGCTTTCCTAAAACACGGAGCAGCTCTTCGCTGCCTCCGCCATCCCTTCCCCACCCCGGGGCGCCAGCCGAAAGCAGTTTCTCGAAGAAGCGTAAAAAAATAAATCGGAGAAGCAACCAGCGCATCCCGCTGCGTCACCGGCAGAGCAAAACATCGCTGGAAAATGCTGTTCTGAAACAGCTGAGGTTAATTAACTTGCCTGTAATTAGCAGAGTTGCTTGGTTTCATCGCCGCGGGCTGATCCTCGGCCGTGCCGGTCGCAGGTCCGCCGCGCGGTGGCTGTCCCTCGCCCCGCGGTGGGCTGCGTGACCTGCTGCTGGCTCCCCTTTTCTCTTCCCTGCGGAGGTGCCCTTCTCCTGCGCTGCCGCTCGGTTTGAGAACCGGAGCGGGGCTCTCGCGTTCACCGAGTTCTGGGCTGCCCCGGTCCTGAACGTGTTGCACCGCAGCCCTGTTTCTTCTCTTCGATTTCGCGTCGTCGTCACGGCTGGCTTTTGCTTCATTTTCCAGTTTGAACTCAGGTTGATTTTTCTGCAGTTCTTGTAAAACCTTTTTGCCTCTTGAACCCTCAGACTTCTCAATTCCTTTTAGTCCGTGCGTTTTTTCTTTTTTTGTAGACTCTGCTTATTTCTGTATCGCCCTTTCAAGCACTCTTTTCTCTGGTTCATTTGGGGCCTTTCTTGCCAAATCTTTTCTCTTTGTTCTGTTCACAAATTCCAGGTCGGTTTTTTTTTTTTTGCTTCTTTGTTTTTGACAACCCTCAGGAAAACAAATTTCAGGCGACCTCTGCGCTCGTGTCTGCGGTCCCTGCGTCCTGACGCTGCCCTGCGTTACTCCCCAGAGTTTATTCCCACGTAGCCATCTCAAATCGAGATGCTCGGAACCAAGATCTATTCCTGTTCAGTTCTTCTCTTTAAACCAGAGTCCACACCGCTTGTGTTTTCCGTAGTTAATTTTTCTCTGACCTCTGAAGCGTCAGGGGAACAGCAGGTGCAGATATTTGGTTGTTGCCCCCTCAGCTCTCTGGACTCCACCGCTGTGAGCGGAGTTGGCTCTGGGTGGGGAGCGGGGTCTCCCGGAGGCACGCGGGTCGGCGCTGGGCTGGGGTTCTCCAGCCAGGCCGCCGTCAGAGGGAAGGGTGCCGTGGCCGGCGGCCTGTGCTGCGCGACAGGACGTCTCTCTGCTTCCTTCCCCAACGGTTTAGTTTCGCCCAGGCCGCCCATCGTGCTGGTTTTTGTTGCTTCATTCACGTCCGCTCCTGCGCTGCCACCTTGGTCTTTCATTTCTTCCTTCCCGAACGCGCGGGCTCTCTGCCTCCGGGGCTGGTTTTTCGTCGCGTTTCTGGGATGGCTGGAGCACCTCCCTTCTGCGTTCTTCTCCCCTGTAGGCCTCCCTCCACCGACACACAAACACCCGACTCGGTCCTCATTGCTCAAACCCGCTTTCGAAGGGTGCGCGGGTCCCTGCCGTCGTCGTTAGTCTGCTGCCATCCATTTTCCGTCTTACTTCCTCCCGTTCCTTTATCATCAGCTGCCTGATTTTCTTCCCGCTGCATACCGAGGCCAGGCACCCAGGGGATGTGTCTCTCCCAGCCTTCTCTCCCGGTTTGGTACGCCGTTCTTGTCGTCCTGCCAGCCGTGGTTCCGGTGGGCCGGTATTCCCCGCGCCTGGGGCGTCCGCTCCTCGAGGAGGAGGAGGATCTTTTTACCAGGAGTGTTTCTGGCACTTAAAATCCTTCGTGTCTTGCGTGTCCTGGAACCACGCTGTTGTCGTTATCTTTTCGTGACTCAGCTGTGTCTCTGAGGGCTGAAGGGTTCCTCTGAGTCACGCTTGAAATGCTGTTTCCGTGCGTATCGTCCTCGTTGCCGGGCTGCTCATCCCGCGCGTGTTCCTGTGAGGATCTTGGTGTCATCTCCCGGTGGGAGTGGGGTCGGTGGGGCCTTCCAGCCCTAAACCAGTTCTTATACCTGAGCTTAGCAGCTTCGTCCTGTCCTCTGGATCTGCTCTGACTTCTTAACGTAGTCTGATCCCGGTGGGAGCTGCAAACCCTTCGTCCTTCTGCTGTTTCTCTGTTTGCAGATCACCTCCTCCCACGGCCTTGACTGTCCCGCGTGTTTGTCCTTGCGCTGTCTCCTCCCCGGCCCGGGACCTCGTTCTGTTGCGCGCAGGGCCCTGAACTCCGCGCGCGGGCGCAGCGCCCGGCCGTTTCGTGTGACGATATCGCCGCGCGTCGGTTCCCGTTACACGCAGAACTGTGTGCTCGGCTGCTGGAGGCTCAGGGCGGGAGGACTTCGCTCTGCGTTGCTCTGTAGTTGCACTGGAGCAGAAGGTGCAGAGATGTTTGTGTTTTATCTCCTCCTCGGCCCCACAGTTGTGGAGAACTCCACGTTTCTTGCTGTCCCCCGTGCAGGGGAGCTTTGCTCTGCTGGGTGAGCCGTGTTTTCGGTGGCGGTCCGTCCCGGAGCTGCCTTTTCTGGGTAGCGAGCGCCCGAGTTGTCGAGATGAGGGCTGTGAACTTGGTGTCTCCTCTGTGGGAAGTCTGCGTGCAGGGTTTGGCGCGTTATCGCCAAACACCAATTACTGGGCGCCTGGCTGTGAGAGGGGGGGAAGGGGGCAGATGGCGGGGGTCTGGTTCTTTGTAAGAACCCTTTTCTAGGCGGGGTTGAGCAGGTTTTAGCCTCTCCCAGCTGGCTTTTGGCGTGGGCAGGGTGGGCGGCGCTCAGGGCTGGCGGAACAGCTCTAGTAAGAGGTCACCATCGCGGTGCAGGATTTGTCCCTGCTTGAGTGCAGCGCTGCTGCCCCAGCAGAGCAGGGGGAGCGCAGGGTTTGCAGGCAGCGCCCGGATGTAGCCTGAGCGTGAAGATCTGGGGTAATGGTGAAGATCTAGGGGCAATGGTTTTAAAATAGAGGGGGGTAGATTTAGATTGGACATTAGGAAAAAATTTTTCACGATGAGAGTTGTGGATCACTGGAACAGGTTGCCCAGAGGGGTGGTGGATGTCCCATCCCTGGAAACGTTCAAGGCCAGGCTGGATGAGGCTCTGAGCAACCTGATCCGGTTGGAGATGTCCCTGCTCCTTGCAGGGGGGTTGGACTGGATGACCTTTGAAGGTCCCTTCCAACCCAAACCAGTCTATGATTCTATGATTCTATGATCTGCAGTGCCCCGGCCAGACCGACCGGGGTGCAGCGGAAGGGGACGTCTCGGTCCCAGCTGGCTCGTTCCTGAGGTCTCTTTTATCAGAATTGTGTTTCTTGCTTGGGTTCAGCTCTCGTAACCTGAGCTGAAGGGTCTGGTGATGGGAGTACCGTCCTGCTGCTGGTTGGATGTGTTTCCCTTCTCCCTGCATTTTAAAGTCTTCCTCGGTAACGAACAACAGCGTGAACGCGCTCCACAGCCACCTCTGGATCGGGTTGAATGCTCCAGGCAGGTCGGGGGGGAGAAGAACATCCCTGCTGGTCTGTTGGTACCACCAGAGCGGTTTCAGCTCCGTGCTGACCCCCGTTTTCTCCACTCTGATTGATTCCCGTTAGTGAGATTGGCTCGGCGGCAGCCTTGGAGTAGCTGCTCCAGAGCCGTTCTCGGGAAGAGAGCCGCTGCTGGGCGGTCGGTTCCAGAGCGAGGACATCCAGGTTGCCCCTCTTCAGTGTTCGTAGGGCCGGCACACCTCGAGAGCCAGCCGCCGCGAAACCAGCGTGTGGTGGTGTTAGAGCCGCCTCGCGTGAGAAGCGAACCGCCGCAGCGGTCGCCCGGCGCGGCGCGGAGCTGGGGGGGGGCAGCCCTGACAGCGCGTGTTTGCCTGGCGCATCAGTCAACGGCGCGTGCATCGCGAGGCGTGGGCGGTCCCGGCCGCACCAGCCCCGTGTTTGCGTTTAACCAGGAACATTTTGTATGAAAAGCTGCATCGCTTGAGCGTGTCGCCGGGTGTTCAGGTTCTTTGCAGCTGGTGCTTTTCGTATCTGATTCGTGCTGGTTTGAAGCAGATCAACTCTGTTCCAAGACTGAGAAGTCTCTTTTCCCTCACTAGGAAGAAGATCTCTTAAACGATGTTTGCAGGGAAGTAGTCGAGAAGTGGTCTGAATCTCAGATTGTTGACGCCAAAGAGAAAAAAGAAGGTAGTGTCGCTGCTCGGTGTGCCGTTCCTCGTGGAGTTCCCCAAGACGGGAACCGCGTGTTCGTCCTGTCGGGAGTCGAAACCAGCGCTGCTGATGTGTTTGCAGATCTGACTCGCTTCTCATTGCCATTGCTGCTCATTTGCTGTTTTGTCTTGAAATACCAAATGCGGATGAGGAGTTTCACCGCTTGTTTTCCCTAGCGTTCTGCTGCTCTTTGGGTTCATAATCCTGCAGAGGAAAAGCTCATTTATTTTATTTTTTCTGTAGGATTTTTTTAAAATTTCCTGTCGCAAAACACCTAGGGCTTTCGCTCCGCGCAGCGCTACCAATGAAGCAACGGCAGCTAGCGCTGTGAAGGCGGGCGCAGCTGTTACGGTACAAAATCCCAGCGCTCCCTCGGTTTACGCCAGTTTGGGAAGCAAATGTTTCTGTACAACTGCAGTTGCACCTCCGGAGAGCGGTGCTGTCCCTTCTGCTGCCGCTCGCCCCAGGAGAAGGTCCCAGTACACATCAGGAGAGCATCCTTATTTTCCTCTTTCCAAATCTTCTCTTTAAGCTGTCCTTTTTCCCCAGAAGTGCTTGGGGGGGCACGGGGGGGTCTGTGAGGCTGGTGCTGCTCCTTTCCCGGTCACGTGTACAGCCCGACCGTTTGCACCCCCTCTGAACTCATCCCTCGTCTCCAGCTGGGGCAAGGACCTCAGTGGTGTTCTTGCTCATCGGGGGGGCTCGTTCTGGTCACCGAGGGGAGCTCTGGGGTGCAGCGAAGTGGCACGCTGGAGAGGTTTTGCTGGTGTAAGCGTCCTGCACAGGGCAGTTAGTGTTCTTCCAACTGCACAGACCTACCCGTAGCCCGTGACTGCGACATCCCTTTGGGCTGAACTCTGCTTTTTGTTTGCTTTGCATTTTTTTGTGTTGGTGCTGGTTGCGATCAGAATTTTGTCACTCTGGAAACAGCGAGCCCTTAGCGTGACGCCTGTGTTCATGCAGCGCTTTCCTCGTCCAAATCTGTGTTTCGCAAACATCCCTTCCCTCCGCTTTACAGCTGCGGCAACGGGACCACGCAGCGGTTCAGTGGCTTTCCCCGAAACTTCGCTGAAGTCTGTCCTTGCCTTTCGCTGGGGACGGGGAAAAGTTACGCTGTTCTATGCATTAAATCAAAATAAATCTGGCTTTTGGGGACAAGCGATTGGAATTGCTGGAGCTGCTGCTGGACTCCTGCTTTGGTCACCCACAGGGATTGCTCGTGTCACAGAAGGAAGATAGCAGGGTGTCTCTAGGTCATTAGAAACGCAAGGATTTAATGATTTCACTGCGGTTCCGTAAAAGGAGAAATCCCCAATGAAGTCAATCGCCTTAGAATAACAGAATCCTGAGGATGAGTTTTTAACAAACTACAAAAAAATGTGGTGTCAAACCCCAGATGTCATTTTAAGAAACGGGCAGCAGAATTTCAGTGCTAAAAGGTAAATGAGCTGCTCGTTTCCCCAGTAGGTAGAAAAGAAAGAATTAAACTGAGCAGTCACTTTGGCTGTTCAGAACTTCGATTTACCGTGGCTTTAAGTACGTCCCGGAGTGAACTCGGCCTCTTTGAACCCGCAGATAATGTGATGTGGAATAAAATGGATTTTCATTAGCACCAGTCTTACTGAATACAGAGTTTCACTGTGAAACTTGCAGGAAAAACAGCGCCTGGTCGTGGCTGCCTTGTGAGAAGGCTGGTGGGAGGAGGGTGAGGGGATATTTTTGGGTGAGGCTTCTCCCTTTATTTCGCTGTGCTTGTTCCCAGCGGCAGCCGCCTCCCCGCCTGTGACAGCGGGACGGTGCCTTTTTTGGGGACTGCAAGATGTAGACGCCGCGGGGACTGACCGGTGCTCTGACTCTCCTCCTCGCCAGATGAGGTCCAGGCCATCGCCAGCATGATGGAGAAGCAGGCCAGGATCGTGGTGAAGCCGAAGGAGGTGTCTCAGGAAGAGAAGCAAAGGAAAGCCGCTCTCCTGGCGCAGTACGCCAACGTGACGGACGAGGAGGAATATCCTTTTCCTGACCCGGTTGAGGTTCAGTGCTTTGAAGGACAGCCTTTATTAAAATCTAAAACACCTTCCCAGCTTTGCAGCGTTTAGCGCGGAGAACTGGGGAAGCTTTTCAATCTGCCTTCTCCATGATAAAATAACTTCCACGGGAAAAAGCCTGGAAGCTCCTCGTTTGTGGAGTGCCATGAGCAGCCGCTCCTTTGAGGTTTCTCTGCCGTTTCCACGCTCCCCACCGCCGCGTGCTCGGCTGGGCAAGGTGCGTTGCAGAAGAGCGGGTCACCTCCTGGTGACTCTGTGCACAGCGGTTAATGTATCAGATTTATCTCCTGCTTTCTGGTGAGAAACCCGTTGAAAAGATCCTCTTTAGGGAGAGTTTGCGTAGAGTGGGAGAGTTTAAAGTTACCTCTTCGTAGTGCTGGAGAACAGCTCTTGAAGAGCAAAGCTGAATGGGAGGGAATAGTACCGAGCCGCAGGAGGGAGCTGAACGTTGGGTTTGTGCTTGCCTGGTCCTTGATTCGCTGCGTTAATTTTTAGCTTCTTGCTCGTGGCTTGATAAAATGGTGATTTGGCGCGTTTTGAGCCAAGGGGGACTGCACAGAGGCACAGGTTCGTTACTGGTGTCCGTATTTCCTTAACTGTCTCACTGGTGAGGATGAGCAGGATGGATCGGCTGCCACAGCAGTAAATATTGGATCGGAAAAATGTATCCTTTGACTTCTCAATGCCGCAGGCTTTTTGGAAGGAAGGCAGTTTCCACAGTGAGTTTCCCATCCTCCCTTATCCGTGTTGCTACTCCCTGCTCCTTTAGGGCCGCCTTTTAAGTCTGGTGATTCACTTTTAATTTTCCTGTAGCCTGATGTTGCTCACAATGGAAGTTAGAGCTTCATCTGCTCCCTGCCCCGCGTGCACAGCTGAGGCTGATCCTGCCTTTCTCTTTTCTCTCCTCTGTCCCTTCCTTCTCTCTTCCACCCTCTCTGAAGCGTCACAAAACACGCTATTAACAAGGACAGTTCTCCCAGAAGGTCAGCTCAGTGTTAACTGGTGTTCGGAGAGGTAGATCGTGTCAGGAATTCTTAAAAGCGCAATTGAAACAAAACTACCACGAAACTCATGAGGCCGTGGTGCAGTGACTTTAGTGACGATCAAGGACCAATTATCCCACGTTTTTCTCAGCACAGCAACTTGGGACACTCCTTGAGCTCACCAGCTGGCAGGTTGAAGATGGAAGCAGGTTTTATCGCGTAATTAAAAAGTGAAACCTAAATTATTCTTATCCCTCCGTTACTGATGGTTAGGAGGAAGAGAGAGCGGAGCAGACACCCACTCGCTCTTTCTGACGCTCTTCCCAAAGCGTTTCCCGCTCCTCGCTGCAGGAGGGAGCACAGGAGAGCGTGGGGGCCCTCGGCGTGAGCTGCCTCCTCTGTTCCCGCTTCTGCAGCCTCTCGCCGTGGCCGGTGGGACGGGCAGAGCTGCGCCCGCCGGCGCTGTGCGGCACCGCTCCCCGTCCCGGGGCTGCCGGCTGTAATCACAGCGTCTGCAGTTACATGTGCATACGTACATGTATGTAACCGTCAAAACATACGTGTCGTGCACAGCTGCAGGGAACCCGCTTGAGGAAGCTGTACTGTATGTGTTATTTCTCTTCCTCTTGGGTTTGTAGTGGTTTTACAAATTTTTTCACCTATCAGGCTTAAGAACCTGTACACAACTTGGTTTTTCTCAAAAAAATCCTTTTCTAGGGAGCGTGTGTTTACCCTTCGTGACTTCACTATCTGGAAAAACAAAGAGATACTCCTTTTTCTTTCTCTATTTCTCATTTCTTATTCCCAAATTCCTTCCCTGCTTGGCGAGGAAGCCGAAGCAGGGCCAGAAGGTGAAGGGGAGGGGGAATAAACCAGCCCGTGTCTGCTTTAGAGCTGCAAAATACAGCTGCAGAGAGGAAGCCGTGCGTTGTCTGCCCTTAACACACCGCCAGCGTTGTTCCGAAACACAAACGTGGAGGATGTTGTGAATGCCAGGAAGCTGGAACGGGAGCTGCTGCGAGATGAGTTCCAGAAGAAAAAAGAGCAAGATAAACTCCAGCGAGAGAAGGATAAGCTAGCCAAGCAGGAGCGGAAGGAGAAGGAGAAGAAAAGGACACAAAAAGGCGAGCGGAAGCGATAGCTGGTGATTTCTGGTTGGACTCTCAAGGGATAAAATGAATTACGAATACGGTGTGTATTTAAAAAGCAGCAGAAATTCTGGGCATGTGGCTGGCAAGTGGTTCTTTGGAAGCGTTTCCTTTTTTTTTTTTTTTTTTTTTTAAACATAGCAAAAAAGAAATTTCAAGAACCTCTTCAACTTGAAGTGTGCCATGTGCTCGTGGTGTCAAACGTCCCAGTCAGTTATTGTGGCCAATGTCTGTACCAAAGAACGGTGAAGTGACAATGTCTGTGTTTTAAATTGATCCATTTGTACTTTTAACCACTTCAGGGCAAAGCGAAACAAGATGTAGGAGAGGGCTTCCAAGCTGGCTGCGTCCTCCTGCCAGCCTTGATTTGCAGCAACGGTGTGTTGTGATTTGAGAAGGGCGCAGAGCCCCTTCCTGAGCTGTCATTAAGGACACGCTGCTGCTGGGCGAACGCGAATTTATTTACACTAGCCTTGAAAAATGTACTTGCAAACACGTGTATTTGTGCTGCCAAGAACAACGCTACGTCTTCGTTCGGGCTGAGCTGAGAGCGCCGGCTTTGGAGCTGACCTCAGCGAGGGTAAGTGCTGTTCTGCGGCGGGAGGAAGGAAGCGTTATGAAATATAGATGAGTTGCAGCTCTGAGACTGCATCGCCCACGGGCCCTCGGTACGGGAGACGCCGCGCTGATTTGAGCATCAGCCAGAGCGGCAGCGAATCGGTCAGACCCTCGCCGTTTTAAGACTTTATGCCGGTAGCTGGGAAACGGTGCTCCCCAACGTTTCGTGTGGGTGAACGTCGACTGTTATTTCTGTGGCGGTTGCCAGGGCGAATGCTTTCACGCAGGCTCGGCGCCGAGCGGCTGTAAGCGATTTGGGTGCGCTGGGTTTACGAGCTGGTTGCTCTCCCTGGGCACAGCTGCAATCGGGAGCTGCCTGTGGGGGCTGAACGCTTCTCTCGCCCCCCAAGGGCTCGTTACCTGCTGTTCCCAGCCTTTTTTGTGACAGCGTCACCCGCCTGTGGAGAGGAGAACACTAATTTCTGTCAACTGAGCATGGAGAAGGACCTGCAGCGCTGTCAGGGGTGTGGGAGGAAGCGATGTGCCCCGTCCCTGCGCTGCGTTGTGCTCCGCTGGCGAGGGGTGCTCCGGGCAGCCTGTCCCCTTCGCCTGCTTCCAGCAGCGGCCTGCGGAAAGGGTAACGCCTCCGGTTGAACTCGCTCCTGCCAGCGTGACTGTCTAACTGCTTGATCTTTGGACTTGAACAATAAAACTGGTTGGCCAAGAAGCGGGTTCCTCTCTGAGTGAACGGCGCGGTTCGCGGCTGCGGCGCACCATGGTGCGGTGGGGGGCTCCCCTCAGGCCTGGAGCCCTTCCCGCAGCCCCGGGCTTGAGCTGGGTGAGGGCGCGAAGCCGCGGCTCAGCGCTCCTGCCTGGAGCAGCCATGGGCACGCACGGGTTTGAGGAAGCGGCCGGTTCTCCGGGGCCGTTTCACGCTTCCACAGGGGCTGTGGCAGCCACGGCGGGTGCTAGGAGTCTTTGGTTTTTTTTTTTCTTCCCCACATTCCGAAGCTGGGCAGCAAGAGCTCTGCAGCCTGGTACTGAACTTCCCCAAACCTCTGTGTCCAAGGGGAAAGCAAGCCGAGGGCTGGAGCTGCCCACTGCGTGGATGCCAGCACAGCAGAGCCTACTCCAGCCCGTTTCTTGAGAACTTTGGTTGCCAAGGTCCAGAGAAAAGGGCTGCGTTCACCTTGTGACGGGAACTGAACCCTCTCTGCTGCCATTCGTACCCCACATCCACGGTCACGGGCTGTGAG
This sequence comes from Ardeotis arabs, assembly GCA_011801015.1. Lineage (NCBI taxonomy): Eukaryota > Metazoa > Chordata > Aves > Otidiformes > Otididae > Ardeotis > Ardeotis arabs. Next base: position 27,899 of record JAAGAY010142785.1, read on the forward strand.
CGCTGGTGGTGCCTGGCCAGCCGAGACCCCGCTCCGCAGTTAAGGGTGGGCCCTAGGGATAGGGGAGCGGGAGCAAAGGGAAGGTCCAGCCCCAGGGTTTGTGGGAACAAAGGGTTCAGCCCCCGGGTTTTCGGCGGCCGTCCTGGGGCAGAGCGGAGCCACAGCCATCCAGCAGCACCTCCCCGAGGCGGCTGCACCAGCTGTTGGTGCTGGAACCGCAGCAGCGCGCTGTAGGTGCCGGTGAACGCGCAGACACGTGAATGGGCTGTACCTGGAGGGTTCGGGCTGCCCCTCGGCCACAAACCCCTTCCAGCGCCGTTGGTGCTCCCGGCCCGGGGGGCTGCGGCTCTGCCTTCGAACCGCGGGGCTGCTGGAACCCAGCACTGGGGTTTGCAATTGATTCGGTGCCCAGGCACATTGCCCCTGGAGAGCTGAACACTGACGCCAGATGGATATTCAGGATATTCCGGAGCGCGCTGCCGGCATCAGCGCCAAGAAATTTGTAGAGCAGGACTACTCCAACCAGACTCCTGGAGTTCCTACTGAACTGAAATGAGTGTGTAACCTTTCTCTGGCAGTACAGAGCTTGTGCCCAGCGAGATACCTACAGAAGGGTTTGGGTGGGAAGGGACCTGTAAAGCCCACCCAGCCCAACCCCCCTGCCAGGAGCAGGGACATCTCCAACCGGATCAGGTTGCTCACAGCCAACCCAGCCTGGAACGTTTCCAGGGATGGGGCATCCACCGCCTCTCTGGGCAGCCTGGGCCAGTGTCCCACCACCCTCAGTGTAAAAAATTTCTTCCTTTTATCCGGTCTGAATCTGCCTCCTATTTTGAAACCATGAACCCCCCATCCTATCACAACAGGCCCTGCTGAAGAGTTTCTTCCCAATTTCTTTGCGATTTCTTTCCCATACTTGCAGGAAAAAAACCCACCGCTGTAGCTTCACTGCCCTGGTACAATTTTCCCTCGGTTTGTCCAAGGTTACAGTCATTTCTCTCTACAAAAAGAGTAATTCCAGTATCGCCCTTGCTTTGTGCCTCTCTGACGGATGCACTCCTCCGTTTGAACTAACCGAACTCTGGTCCTAACAGTTAATCCTCGTGTGCGAGGCTGGCCGCGAGAACTCAGCACCCAAACAAACAAAAGCTTTGGCTACAGCCTGGCCTCAAAAGCAACCAAAACTGCCTCAACACAGCAGAAAGCGTGACTGCAAATCAACCACTTTTAACGCTGTAAATACCTGCGGCCGTCGGGGTCCCCTGCGCTCGGCGGCGCAGCGGGGGTCTCCCCTGGAGCAGGGACGCCTCGAGGCTGACAGATCCCTCGCCCCACACCAGGCATCGCTGGCGCGGTCAGGGACAGTTTTTGCAGGCACATAGCATTTCAGGTATGTCTAGCAAGCTTACGTGGTAATCTCTCTGTCCCACGCTGACTTTCAGCTTAGTAAATGGCAGAGTACAGACCACCAGGCCATCTGCACTGCTTAAATATTTTACATACCTCCATTTACTGATTGGAACTCCATAAACTAACGGCCCGACCAGATCTGCCTGAGTGATCTCCAATCCTCCTGTGACACCCTCGTAACGTACTTCAGTAGCTAACTGGAAACCGCAGTCCCCGTTAGCAGATCAAGTTCTAGGAGCTGAGGCCGTGAAGACAAACGCAGAACAAACGCTCTTCAACAAAAGCTGATTTATTTCTTACCAGCCAGACTGAAGTCAGTACAGTATTGCTCTCAACATCAACGTGTCCTAGGTTCAACCTAACAAATTTACCGCAGTGACCTGCGCGTGAGGATGTGCTTTGTTCTGCCCAGAGCCGCTCTGGCAGTGCTTTCGGTCATTTCAGTGATCCGAGCGGTCCCTCCGCTTTCCGCTGCATTCTCATTCGGTTTCTTTCTCACATCATCTAATGACAATTTCTGTGGTGCGATTACACCTTTTGCGTATCAGGATTTCCAGAAGTAGGAAGAACAGAGACGTTTAAAATATCAGGGTGTCTGGGCAAGGACAGCTGAATAAATTTAATCCACACATTATAAATGCGATGGTAGAAGTGTTAAAACCCCAGATCTCCCGAGCCACATAATACCGACATTTCCTATCAGTGAATAAGTTACTGCTATTCCGTACGGATTAAGATATGCAGAGAAACACCAAGTATTAATAGCTGTCAAAAACGCAGAGGTAAACTAATAAATCTAAAATAGGACAATCAAATTTCAAACCAAACTAGTGAAAGAGTAACTTCAGTAAAACCTACATTGCAGAACTTTGTGATACCTCTTCCAATTTTAAAGTTACGGTATTAAAACCAAGACTCATTATTTCAGCTGCTGCACAGCTTTTTAAAGGATAATCCTGTGTGCGTGGCATATTTTGATTAGGTTTAAATACTTTAAAACAGAGGTTCTTTTTTTTCCCAGGAGCATGCCCAAATGCTTTGAACACATTTACTAAATTGCATGGTTTCACAACAGCAATTTTGTCGTACCAGTAATTTAGTAGAACCCGGTGCATCTCCTTTCACAAAGTTAGACTCTAAAATCTCAAATTCATAAATATTTATATTTTAAATATTTAATTTTACATGAATATTGGGTACTCTTAGCATTTTTCCCTCCTGTTTCCAGGTTTTAGTTTGATAAGGAAACTATTTTTACATCACAATCGTATCTGATACCGACTGGACACCCCGTTAGACTACAGTCTTTAAGAATCATTATTTTAAAACCTATTTCCTAAAGCAAAACTAAAAGAATTCTCAGAAGAGTTGTACACCAGGGCTCACCTGCTGAAGTTAAATAGTATCTTGGCTGTTAATTAATCAGTCTGATTATTTTTTAAGTTAACATTCACCAGTTTGGCTTTACAATATTCTGTCGCTGTAATGTTAACGGTTTAAGTAGAACCCAGAGCCCTTAAAGCAAATTCAACTTCTCGGCAAGGTACAGCTTTAAATACAAATATTAGTAGTTCAAACCTTACAAATAATTAAAAAGAATGAGTGTATCGGCTCTCGTACGTACAGACTGCGGAGCGTATTTTTGCAGGCAACTGGTGTTTCGTTACTGCTTGCTTCCTTCAGCCCTCTGATTTGGGACGCCGCAGCTGTTGGTGCCGTCACACGCTTTTTCTTCAGGTTGCGCCGTCGCCTGCGGAGCTTTCTCTGGATCCAGTTTTCCAGCTGAAGATTTCGGTAAGGTCATCTGGAGCGCGCACCAGAGAGTTGTACGTGCTTTACGTGTTGCTACGCTCATCTCTTTAATTGCCAAAGCGAGAGCAAACACATCTGCAGGGAGGAAACGGTGTTTTAATCTTTATGACAGCAAGCGCTGGTTGGGGTTAATTCACCCTGGCAATGCTAAAACCAGCAGAACTTTTGAGCCCCTTTTTAGCTTCTGATTTTGTGCCTGTCTCTTTATAAGGTTGTAAAAGTTGAATCTAAGAAAGTAGTGATTTTTAGGCCCTCATACAAAGGGCACATGAAATGTTGGTACTCCTACTCCGCTCCTGCTGAGCCGTCACCTGCTCTCAGGAGCACCTAAAGCCCTTTGGTCACCTCCGGTTTGGAAAGGACTCCGCGGACTAAAGGCACTCGCCCCGTCCTGCGCAAGCTCGTTGGTGAGCGTTCGCAGCAACCCCTGCAGATCCGCAAAGGGGTGTGCCCGTCTTATTAAGACAGGTGAAGGAACGGCTCGTTTACGGCACTTTATTAAAGCATGCGGATCACGTTCTGCAAAAATGTGTAAAAAAAGAGGAAGGTGGTGCAGTGGTCCGTTTATTCAACAGCAATGTCTGGATGCATAGATAGTGCTTGGATTTTAATTCCAGTCGTGTGCGAGGAAACAAATTTGACACCCTTTTCTAGGCACCAGGAGTTTTCACCCAGAACATGCTGAAAAAATTTTGGGGTAGGTGCACGCTCACTCCTCTGGGAGCTGGGTCTCACTATGCTGTACGCCGGGCTGCGTGCGCTTGCCCCCCCCGGTCGCACACTTCCGAGGGTTTGGAAGCAGTGGAAGACTGACTTAAAGTCTGCTCTTCCAAGTCCTTGCGCACAGTGAGCACGACTGCAGTTTCATTTTATTGCAAAAAGCTGGCACCCACCTTCAAGCAGTATTCTTGGATTCGGTGTTCCAGGTGAGAGCACTCCCTCCTGGCGGTACTGCGGGTGCCTCAGGAAAGGGCAGAATTTACAGGCCCACCCGTATCCCCTCACCGCCCCTCTCGCTCCCCGGGCTGGTTTCTGTGAAACCCCTTCCCAGACACCCTCCTTCCCCTGTCACCACTGCCACCGCAGCCGGGAGGAGCGGTACAGAACAGCGACTGAGCTAACTGGGAGCAATCACCACGAAAATCCACCTGTCCAACACAAATGTCAGCCAGCCTCAGAATTTTAGAGGGCAGCGCTTGGAAGGATAACTCCAGAGAAATAAAGGACAGAATACAGAGTAGGAGGAAGGGATTATTGAGCCTTTTGTTTTCAAAATTTCAATTTCCACACCAAGCTTTGTGGAATCAAGGAGAGACCACAGGAACGGTGTCACCTGAACTGCCTAGGAGAAGCTACGCCAGTAAGTGATGCGCATCTGGACTGGGTTTGCGGGGCAAGGTTTTAGTAGCAGGGGGGCTACAGGGGTGGCTTCTGTGAGAACCTGCTAGAAGCTTCCCTAATGTCCGACGGAGCCAATGCCAGCTGGCTCCAAGATGGACCTGCTGCAAGGCAAGGCTGAGCCCATCAGCAGCGGTGGTAGCGCCTCTCTGATAATGTACTTAAGAAGAAAAAAAAACAAATCCGAACCCGTGCAACTGCAGCTGGAGTGAGAATACATGAGAGGAACGCCTCTGCAGACACCAAGGTCCATGAAGAAGGAGGAGGAGGAGGAGAAGGTGCTCTGGGACAGAGATCCCCCTGCAGCCCATGGAGGACCCCACGCCGGGGCAAGCCGATGCCTGAAGGAGGCTGTGGCCCCGTGGGAAGTCCATGCTGGAGCAGTCTGTTCCTGAAGGACTGCACCCCATGGAAGGGACCCGCTGGAGCCGTTCATGAAGCACTGTATGAAAGACTCACGCTGGAGAAGTTCCTGGAGGACTATCTCCCATGGGAGGGACACCACGCTGGAGCAGGGGAAGAGTGTGAGGAGTCCTCCCCCTGAGGAGGAAGGAGCAGCAGAAACAATAATTGCGGAATGAAATGGTAACTGCTGAATGATCTCCCCCTGTTCTTATCTCAACCCACAAGCTTTGCGTTATATTTTCTCTCCCCTGTCCAGCTGAGGAGTGATGTGACAGAGCGGCCTTGGTGGGCGTCCAGCCAGGGTCAACCCACCATGGCATCCCAAAGCTGCAAGAGATGGCTGGCATTTGGGTCACTACCCGGGAAGAAGGGAAAATCCCACAGTAATATGGAAGAGTTGATGTAAAGTCTTTGGCTGAATGGAGTGCCTGAGAGCTACAGACATTAAAAAGGTCTTTTCTCCCCTCAGAAGATGATCTGCAACATCTGTGTCCTTCTGAAAGATCTTGAAAGCTAAGTCTAGCGCAATCTCAAAGCAGAGCTGTCGTCAGACAGCCCTGAAAGGTCTGTCGGTTGTTCTGTGTGACAGAAGGCACTCCGTAAAACCCTTTGTCCCATCACTGTGATTTCTTCCAGAACTTCATGAAGTGGTCAGAAACACTTACAAACAACTGGCAGGAACCTCGTACAGTTCCACAACTTCAGCGTGTAACAGGATAATTTTTCAGACCCACGCTGTGCATGAATACAGCTGATACGAGGCAGCTCAGATCCATCTGCTTCCCACTGGAGGAAATTGGTGTTGCTACTAAAGTGGGGGAGCTGGGAGAAGAGAAAAGCACTGCTCACGTATGAATTTTGATTAAATCAAGCCTCCTGGAATAGAGGACACAATAGACAGCTGCTGCCTGATGACAGATAGTTCATATCAGATCAGATGGAATAGAGAGGTGCTGTGGAAACAAGGCTGGGCTGGGGAACACCTCAAACAAAATAAACCTGTTAACACCAGGAAAACTCTGCCAAAGAGAGGAGATGCACAGCTTCAGGCATTTTGCTCCAGGCTTTCCCAAACATACAGCAAATATAGTTACTACGCTCAATAATTTACCGTTCAAAAAGTCCTCCCCAGCTGCCACAGCAGGCTACCACACACGGCAGCCAGCCAGTCTGGCGGAGGAGAGGCAAAGAACGCGCAGCCCTCCTGGTTAAGTACTCAGATCCCCTTGTGCAGCACCCTCCTCTTTCTCTTCTCAGAGCAGCTGGGCCAGGGAGCAGATCTCGAGGTCTGCCAGCTCCTCTTTCCCAGGCTGCTCGGTTCCAAAAAGCTCACTGATCTGGTTAAGAAGTAACGCCAAGTAAAGCCAGTGCCAATGATTTTCATGGGCTTAAACACCCCAAAACTCCTTTCATCTTAACAAGTCACATAATCTTCAGTCAAGGTAAAGAGAAATAAGAATGACGGGGAACGGATGAAAATAAAAATTGCTATAGTGTATCTTTTGAAGTAAACTTGAGAATTACAGAACAGCATGACAGGACACCCCGAAGAAGTAAAACAACCCCTCTAATTCAGGTGGGGAAAGAGAGGCAGGAAGTGAATGGAGGACTCTCTGGAATGTAAGAAAGCTTCTGACACAAAGCGGCAGTTCAGAGCATCACAGTAGTGGGAATTTATTCTGCCTCTCATCTAAGAGAGAAGGGAATCTGCCATTCTGCCTGTGCACTAGTGACAGATAAAGCTGAATATTCTGTGTATTTTGGATACCACGAAGAATAAAACCATTCCGAACAATGTAATTTTGTGCATCCATCCAAAATAGGGTTTGTATTTTACATCAATCTATGACAGAACATGCTTCAAGAGGAGATCTAACACAAGGCCACCTCGGTCTCTTTGCGCAGATTCAGCCTGGAGATACCAAGGAAGTTCTACGTGGAAATACAGACAGGGCTAGAGGGGTGACGGGAACAGGAACACGAGGGACAGGGAGAAGAGAAAGGCACTACCTTAGTGTCATCTCCAATCCCAAACCGCATTACAAAAAAAAAAAAAACCCCAAAAAACAAACCCCACTACTTGCTTGAATAAATGCACTCCAAATGGATTTATCCCATTTATCTCTAAACCCCAGTTTTAGTGTCCCCTCAAAACCATCATCAAAAACCCATCCAGTCTGCCCTTCTCAAAGCTCTAGACACTGAAAACCAGAGTAAAACTTTAATACAAACCCCCTCACACATTGTTTTAATAGACTTGCAATATATGTGGAATTTTTCAGCTACCTTATGAAAGTACGTAAGCGTAGTTATACCTTTGTAATCCTGGCATCTGGGAGCTCCTTGCCTCTGTCGATTGGAAGCATTTACAATTTCATCTTTTCTACGTGACTGCACTACATGAATTACCTCCAGGTGTTTATCAAGAGCAGTAGAAATGTTAGCATGAAGGGGAGAACTGCGAAGGCGCTCCATTTTTCCCAGTAAAGTCACAACCTAATGAACATTTTACACGTTACAGGAGTTCAAACTGTACTCATCTAGACTTACAAGAAAATTAGCTAAATTAGGAAGAACAGATTAATTATAACCATTATTTTCTTTTGAGAACAGTTCATGAAGTTATAGTTGAACTAGTTTTAAATTCTTACCTAGGATTTCTTCTTCTTCAAAACCGAAGTGGTAGAACACCTGGGTGTGCACAGCACGACAGCAAAGCTAAAACACCCAAATATCAGGACACCCAGCTTACCAGTTAAGAGCGGATACACGCAACTTTGAGACAAGCGTGTGACAGGAGGTGGTTCCACGACAACGTGCGTTCCTCTGAACCAAGACCTTCCATCAGCGCTGCTGCAGTTATCTGGGTGAAAACCAATCCCGCAAAGACCGGCGGGTTCTCACCCAGATGCTCTCTTTGTGCTGTGCCGCTGCAAAGCAACGGGCAAGGTGGGAGAGCGGCAGTCTCTGGGTTGGCTAAAGCTGCCGCGGAACCACGCGCGTAGGCTGGCTTCCAGGATGGATACTCAACGCTAAAGGAGCTCTTTCAGGGAATATTGAGCACAGACATTCAGAAATAATTCAGTTTTGTTTAGTCAATTGAAAATCCGCATCTTTGTTGTCTTGTTTATCTTACAACAGTCACATTACTATGAATTTCCCCTTGGTGAGCGACTCCTCAACCACAGTTCACAGACCACTCGAAGAACCTGGTTACTGGTCTGCAGAATAAAAATAAGCAGCAGAGGGTCTGGGAGCACAGTGCAAAGCAGCGTTCGCGATGTGTCCTTGCAAGAGAACAACTGTAGGCTTCCCTAGGAAAAGGACTGGCTTGGAGTTTTTAAAATGTAAGAAAGGGCGGCTAGCACGGGCGTTTGAACCAGGACAATTTGTCCAGCCTGCCCCAGCTATCCTCAGAGCAGGCTGCTGGCCAAGACAGTTATTTTGGTAACAGCATTCACAATAGCAGAGCAGCCTACTCCTTGCCAAAGGCTCAGGAGAGAGCATTCAGGAAGGAGGAAGCTCCCGCTGCCGTACTTGTCCTGCTCTCCCTTAGATCTGGCAAAAGCCTGGGGGGGGGGAAAAAAAGACAACATTGGCAGGAATAAACTGTGCAAGTTCCTGGGACAGCAGCAACAACCAGTACACTCAAAGGGTGACGTTTCACATTTGTAAGGAAGCTGAGAGTTTAAAGAAAAAGTGAAGGGAGAAGGGAGAACTTCGCAGGAAGAACTGAGGAATTGGTCACTAGGATAGGAAACTGAAGTAGGTAAGATTGTTTGAAAATCACTAAACTTGTTTCTGAAGAAAAAGCCAAATTTTAAGGAATCGTAGGATTACATACGCAAGTGAAACAAAGGAAGATACACCCGACAGTCATTTCCCACTCTTACTTAATGGTACGTCCATCCACAAAAGGAGTTAGTTGTGAAGACCTGGTTTCAGTACAACCGCCTCATCCAGCGGGATCCACAGCTGACAGTTACATGCCTGCACTCTTTGCACTAAGCCTGGGAGAAGTGCCAGGTGTCTAGAAGCAAAATCCAGAAAAGTCTGCAAAGCTGGGCCACCCCAGCAACCCAATGGGAACGACTGAAGGCTCAAATGCTCACTCTTCCATCCCCTCAGGTTTTTCAGAAGCTCATCCTGCATTCCCAAGAGACGCTTCCTTCCTTCCACTCACCACTCTGAGGCATTAACTAAACCTGATCTCTTCCAAAGCACAACTGATCCCTTTTGACTGTCACAGGGCTCGGTGAGCAATTCAGATCCTTCCCTGGGAAAAGCAGCAAGCTACCAGCGCTGCCGAGGCTGAGTGCTGGAGCAGCAGGGTCCCAGCGAAACAGGCAGCAGAGGCACGGACCCTGCAGTCGAGAGCTGAGCACAGACCACAGGATAAGGACTGACGTGCCAGGCCCAGCTTTGGTGATTATTCTTCACAAAACAGTATGTTTGGAGCAGGGACTATAAAGCTTTCCCAGCCCGTACAGATACCCTCACTACTAGAAGTAAGCTGGTATTTCCCCTCTCTGGCAAAAATCATGACCAGTCCAGAACAGAAGAGCTTCAACAGCGCGGGCTGAATGCGGGGTACTCCCACCGCGGGGTGACCATGCCGTTCTCCACTCACAACAGAGCTGTGGATTTACATCTCCCCACACAAGGGAGATGAGGCACAGTCTGTAGAGAGAAGATCTGGTTTGAAGTTTGTTCTCTGACTATTAAGTGGTTTCAATAGCTACTGGTGACATAGTGAAGGAAGCTGCTGTCACCTCTCCATCAGCTATGCTTTGGTCTGGAACCGAAAGCAGCTGCAAGTGGAAGTCTTAAATGAGAAAACTAAAGTGTGTGACCACCAAGAGGATTTAACTAGACGCTCCACACTACAAAGAGTTAATCTCAGATTCAGCCAGCTCTACTTCCACTTGAACCTCTGTACCAGTGTTTCTCTTTGGCCATCAATGAGCTCTTTGATGTTAGAAGCCAGGTTTAACCGCTCCACTATGCTTTAAAGCATCCTCAAAATGACTTTCAGTTGCTGCCTAACAAGTGTTTGGGGTTCTATACCTGGAAGCTTGGTTCCTCAAATGGCTAGAGAACATTCAGTCACTTTTAGATACAGTTTTCAGTACTAGGACAAGGACAGGCAAGCCTTCTGAAAGTGTTCTTTTAGGGTTCATAAACCAGCAGCTTAAAAAATGTACGCTAAGTCTATCAGCACATCTTTCACTATGCTCTCTACTCAGCTGTATGAAGAAAACCAGGCAGTTGCACAAGATAGATTTCAGCAGGGAGTAAGCAGACGTGGCTCCACGGCCTCTTCCATCCGTGCGAGACCGGCAGGAATGACTGCTTCCTACCACCGCCGCCCCGGGAGCGGCTGAGCTCAGCAGCACCGGTTCCTCCAAGAACCAGCATTTCTCCGAACAGCTGCTGCCTTTAATCCCACATCCCCTCGCAGGGGCAGGCTTCGGCGTCTGCACGTTCAGCCCACGTTTCTCCTCCTTCTGCAGCGTAAGCGTCCTGGCTCTGGCCCCTCAGCCTCCGAAGAGCCCAGATAAGACCCTCGCTGTTCTGCTGGCAGCTCAGACCAGCTCTGCTTGTGCTCGCCTCCTCCCTCCAGTCTCCCTTGCAGAATTCTGCGCAGGCTGCTGCCTCACAAAGAAGCACGATACCGCACACGGGCACCATCGTTTGGCCACAGAGTCACGCTTGCCTGACAGGTTGTGGCTGTTTGGCTTAAGAAGCAAACTAGTTACACAGAAATGCTGTCCAAAGCGGCGTCAAATAACCATTCTGCATTAAAAATACAAGACTCTCAAGCAAATATATACCAAAGTGCTACAAACATTAATTAAATTTGCTTTTTCCCCCCAAAATACTTCCTCTAATATAGCGTCTGCAAAACTACAGTGAACACTTCTCTGCTGAGCTGCTCAAAACAGAACATCTCAGAAGTCAGGCACCTCTTAGAGCTGTGCAAGCAGTTAGGGGAGATGACTGGATTCTGGCATCTCACGCAGGCTCTTGGACTAGAACACACATCCTCCTGGCATGGAGGCATGTAAACGTGAGCCTCGGCTACTCAGCGGGTTCCCTGGTAACAGCAGCAGTGAACCTGGAGCTGCAGAAATTCTATCAGAGACCGCTGAAATATTATTCCCTCCACAGCATTTAAGAACAAAGCTATTTTGGGAAAACCTGCTCTGATCACCTTATGTATCTTACATTGTACGATAAGTTCTGTGTGTTAAGTTCAAGAGGTTTTTTTTTGGTTTTTTTTTTTTTTTTCAGTCCTACAACTCACTCTGGCTTGTTCACGTAGCTGATCCACAATTAAGCGATCAACTCTTGATGGGTTTGATGTCAGCCTTGGAATCGGAGTGTTGTTCGCACTGGAAACCTTTTTCCCTTGGAAATTCTTAGCAAGAGCTGATTCAGTCTGCAGGAAAACAAAAGAATAACTCCCTCAGATTGTAAGCTGTGAAGTGTGCTTTATTACAGAAACAAGAAAAAATATCAGATACACAATTTCTTTCCCTTAAGATTTTGGATTTTTTTCTAAAGCAGATAATGACAGTTCAGGCATTTGGAATGACAATCACCTGTTTTAAGTGAACAACCACTTTACTCAAAGCGTTCTGCTAAAGTAATTATGCCAACATAATGTGTTTCAGAAGTGCTATGTCTTCTCTCACTCTGACTACAGCCTGTACTAATTTTGCCTGTAAATAAAATGGAGGCAAGTTAGAATTACAAGGCAAAAAAGAATTACTAAACAGATATGGACCTCACCCACAAGATTAAAATAAAAATTTTTAAGTCAGCAATTAACCTACATTTTGTACAGGTTACTCAAACTACAGAAAGCTTTTGTTTTGTTTTGTTAAAATGAAATCGTATTTTATTTAGCCATCAGAAAATTACTTTGAAACCTGACTGCAAGACTTAATCTCAGTCTCTCTCACCGCGCTGTTATGTTGCTCTGAACACCTGTAACAATGTATAGCTAGCTAAATCTGCTTTAAAACTGCCTTTCTTAGACTGCTTTGTGTGGTTCACATGAAGCTGCAGCCTCATTTTCTCCACATCTCCCCCTCCCCGCACTTCTCAGCACATGTCAGCTCTTTCTCTTTTGCACTTCTCATCGCAAGCTTGGACATCAACCTCCCCTCCTCGAGTGCAGCTCATCCTCTCTCTAACGCCTCTATTCAAAGCAACAACCGGCTTCTGTCAGGAGATACTTTGGCAAAAAGCCCCGTTGTGTTCCATCCCCTGACAATTCAGTTTCTTTCAGCAGACTGGCACAACCCAGTTTCCGCAGAGCGGCTGACATCCAAACGGCCCGGCCCCACGATTCCCAGGTAACATTTCCTGAAGCTTCCCTCTCCGAAGGTCACAGCTCCAGATCACTTTTGAATTTCAATACCCTCTAAACCGGGGAAATTAAGACAGCTTTTACATTCAACAAGAGCAGCCTGAAGAACTTCCGCTGGTGACCAAAACGAGCGATTGCTCTAAGCAGGGCTTCACACAGAACTACCAGAATCCTTCTTCAGGGTAAAAAAAAAAAAAGAGCCCCTTCAAATACATCTTAGGTTTCAAACACCAGGGAAACAGGAGGTGAGAATATCTCATTTAAAGAACTAAAAGTGGAGGGCCTAATTCTTAAAAGGATTAAAGTTTAGTCCCAATTCAAAATATAATTAGTGGATTTGCTGTCACTGTTTGCAGATACATTGTATTCATTGTATTAAAAAAAAGAAAGAGTAACAGGGTTTGTTAGTCACACAACACACCTTCCCCAACGCCAGCCCAGAGACTGCAAAAGTCACTGAATGCCTGCTTTAAGTGCACCGTTCAGCGTTACGCTCCCAGCCAGGCTACAAACCTTCAAAACTTCTGTTTTCAGTCACCAACACACAGGGAGGAAAACTCTCTTAAACTTCGAAACCCCATTAAGCATTTCAACTCATAACAAAGAACTACCCATGATCTCCAACTGGTCTGAGTAGGATGAGATCTAAATCAAATCTGCGTACAGCACATTCATTTTTTTTTTTTTTACCTTCTTTCTTTCCTTCTCCAAAGCTCTCCACTGTTCGTAACATTCTTCTAGTCTAACATGAAGTTCGCTGACAGGCCCGCTACGGGTTTTAACTTGCCTTTGAAATCCAAACGCTGGTACAAAACCAGAAAAAGAACCGTCGCCAAACATCTTCTCGTTAAAATAAGGGTAGAAGTGTTTTAAATCATCATGGGAGAACAAGTCGTGAGACTCCATCAGAGGGACAACGGAACGGCCAAACAGGCGAGCTGCTCTCAAGGGGAACGCGCTTGAACCAAGCTGTTGGTTACGTCTGAAGTCACCCATCATGCAATTGCTGGGAAAGCTTGGAGCCTGCAGGCAAGTCGCAGGATTGACGGCGTTGCTGTCTCCGCTCCCCTGCCTGAGATTAAACTGGCTCCGAGACTCCATGAAATCCTGGTACATGTTCTGCAGCAACCCCTCCGCGTGTTTGTGTCCTTCCAGATCACAATGCTCGCTCTGTGGCTTCAGCTGGAATCGGTGTTTGTTCATATTCTCCATGATCCCAAACTGCTGAGCTGAATAATTGTCACAGAATCCGTTTGGCTGCTTTAACTTCTTCTCATTTAAGTACTCAATGAGATTCTCTTCTCCACTCCTAACCAGCGCTTCCATGCAAGCAGCACACCGAGCTCGTTCTGCAGCATTATAACCAAAATCGAGACTTGAAAAAAATGCAGGATTATCTTGACAGTACTTGTGAAATAAATTACTGTTTAAAGGGAAATTTGAAGCTAATGGAAAAAAATCATTGGAATGGCTGGAGCTTTTTCGAAAAGCAGGTAAATGATTATTCAGTTTCAACAAAGGACTTGGATTCTGAAAGGGGACAGAAGCAGTGGTTTTGGTTTGAATGTTCATCCAAGCTGGCCTTACATTAGGACCTGCTGAAGGGCTTGCCGAGTTTGGTAATAATGGAAGTGATTTACAATATTCGGAATTCTGAAGATCAGACTTGGAAAACTGCTGCTTTTCTACTGCATTTGCACAGTCACTATTCCCTGGACAAGCTGCAAGAGATTTTAGTCCGTATTCAAATTTTTGCCCAAAATCAGTGCAGAACGAAGCTTCATTCGCAAATTGTTTTTCTGATAGAAGCCCTACAGCCTTGGGAAATGTAAAGTTTTGCTGATCTGAAATTGCATCTTCTATTTTTTTCTGAGTTCCCGATTTCACTTGAAATAATTTAGTGTAGGGTTCTGTGTCCAGAGATGGTGCCTCTGTGGTTCCATTTACTAACTTTTTGTTTTCTTGGAGGCTACAATTGGTGCTCTTGTTAGGCTTTGCTTTACCAGCATGAGAATATTCAGTGTATCTACCGTAATCTGCGTTTTCATTATATCTGTGAAACTGCGGAAGAAATGTTTCTGCCCGCTTTTGGTGCAACTGCGCATCTGCTCCTTTGGGACACACCTTCTCCCTTCCGTAAGAATAAGCATCGGCTCCTGAGTCTTTGATTACTTCTGAATACCCAACTTGGGGTGTAAAGGCGTTTTTTACATACGGATAGCTCTGATATGTGGGTGTTGTCTTAATATTCTCATTAGTCTGCATGTTGCAACAGTTGGCATGATCATTCCTAGAAGGGTACAAACACTGCTCTTCAAGGTCTATGCCAGGAAATCCACGATAACATTCCTCTACTTTTTGTTGCGATGCAAGATTACCACTTTGCAGGTACTGCTTTTCAGCAGCAGATACAGATTCGCTACTATAAAACCCCTGTTGCGAGACAGCTCCAGCAATTGGTCTTTTAGCTTCAGGCAGCAGGTCATGGTGGTCTGCGATTCTGGTTGCATTCACGGGCCACACAGACTTCAAGTTGGAAGGACAACTCCTTGAAAAAGAAGAAATATACGGTTAGATTCTTATCTGTGATGCTCCTCTTCCACCCTCAATGCAGAGACAGGTTTAAGAACCCAGTTCTTCAGCAATAATTTCTCTTGATTCATTCAAAGAAGTCTTACTCCAACTTCTATCCACCGCTGCCACCTTCGCAATGTCCCTTAACGAGCTGAGCACACCGATTCTGCCTTGTCTAAACCCACCCATACACCCTAGGAGCTACGTACAATGCCTTCACGCTGCAAGTGATACCAAATTATAGTCAGCCAAGCTGTCAAGAGATTTACACCACCAAAATACTCCTGCTTAAGCACCAAGCTACGATAAGCATACTTCCCAGACTACCCACAGCCTTTCCAAGCCATGCCCTAGCACTCCAGGCAAAACGCTTCTCTGTATCCTCCTGCTGATTGCTTCAGAATCGCCCGTTTTACACTGGCTTACACTGCTTCCTGCAGGTAAATCAAGAACAAGCATCTCAGCACAGTTCCCTTCCTTCCACTAATTACCGTGGATTAACAGAGGACAACTGCTGACTGTGAAGGAAAGCTGCAAACAGACGAAGTGAAAAATAGCATTGTGCCTGGAAGTCATTACAGTCACAGCCAAATTCAGCCGTACTGAAAACAGAAATCCAACCTCAGCTGTCTGAAGCAGAGGAATTAGTAAGCTATCTCTGGATCAGGATTGACTCTCTCTAAAGTTTTCCCTCGCTTCAGCCACATAACTCAGCACACATACAGAAATCACTGGAATTTCAGGAGAAGGCAGAAAGGAAAAGTGGTGCCTGGCTTGGAAACCTTGAGAACTGGGTTCCCTTTCTTATCTTTGAGATAAGAATATTCAGAATCTAGAATATTTTAGGCAAAAGACAGTGAGCTCTGTAAGTATCTTGGCAATGCTGGATCTGAATCCTTCTGTATCAAGTTATTATGACTATCTAACAGTTTATTCTTGTGCTAGAGTACAGGTATATTAAATCTGACATTTAGATATTGAAATACTGCTTACGTAGCACTAACATCAAAAACCATTCATTTTGCATGGAATCTCTCCTGCCAGTTCAGGAAAGTGTGAGAGAGTATGATTTTTGTGTTTTGTGTCTACCTTCTGTGAATTGAAATTAATTAAGACAGAAACCTGAAGTCTGAATTCAGTCTTCATCTAAAAAAGAAAAATAAGCCAAGGCACATATTCAAGGAGATTTATGCTAATACAGCATTTCCACAACGCTCGTTAAGGATGTCTTTATAAAACGCCAATTAAAAAGCTCTGTACAGACCAGAAAGCCAGAAGCTACCATGTAATGTGAGTACCTAGAGAAAAGCTTTCAAATATCACAAGCAAAATATTACAAGATTAGGGGGAAGGAAGGGAAACCGTAAAGAGCAGGAGGACTTGCCAGCAGCAGATGCAAAGATGACTAACAGAACACAGACACCGAGAGCAGCGAGGGTAGTTTTTGTCAGAGGAAGAGAATGCCAGCAGAGCTTGCGTGGCAACACACTCACCCCTCAGCACAATATGGCTGCGATTTATCTTGTTCTTCCAAGATGTTAGACACGAGGCCATATAAATCTGTTTCACTGCCATAATCATTCCTTTCAGGCTGAATCCTGAAAACAAGTTGCGTATTAATTAAAACAATTACTTCACTCAAATGAAAAAATATAAGCCTTCTACTCCTGCAACACACACGTTCTCTCTCTGTCAAAACTGCCTACCTGGACTTGATATTCATCTGAGAAGCGGCAGGCAGCTTGGTGTCATCTCCACAGGTGGACCACGGTGCGTACAAAAGGGAAGAGTCCACAGGTGCGGAGTACTCTGATGTGGAAAGGGAGGAACTGTAGGTCTGAGGCAGCTCTACGTTTTCTTCATTCTGCATTTTATGTACAACGAAAGCACCCATTTTACTATGAAACACATCAAATAGTAATTTTGTCATTCTACACAATCGTAACTCCGTTCACCCTTGCAGTAACCAGAGCCTGAGAAGCAAGCAAGGCACTCACTTTATGACACAATGCTACAGGTAACTCCTGCTGGTGACTACTGCCCAGTGCATATACGCATAGGAGTAAGAATTTCAGGCCATGGCAGCCTAAAACATCTGTATCAGTTCCTATCAGTCAGGAGACATCCCCTTCCCTCCAGCCATTACAGGTTATTTAAGCTACTGAAAAAAACTTACAGCCAATTCTTTTCTAGAGGAACGGTCTACTCAGTTTAAGTGAAAAGTAGCAATCGCTTGTTTGGTTTAAACATGATACGCTTTCTTAGCTCTTACTAACTGAAAAAATAAACTGTGTTTTCACAAGGTTACATGTCAAGGACACAGGATATACTCCTTCAGAGAGCAAAGTAGCCTAGCAGCTACAGAGAGCAACACACAACCCCAGGTTTTATTCCCCGTAAGGCTTTCTGCCTAGCTAAGGACAGGTCTCTACTTCACGTCTCAGCTCCCCGTGTCTGTAAAACACTTCTGTAACCAAAAAGATGCCCAGCTGCTGGACTGCAGGACATGGAAGAGCAAAGCCAGACAAGTCTCAGACAAAATAAGTAACAGATCTGTTACTGAAGGTACTGGGAATGAGTTTTCATTCATTTATTCGAGCCTTTTACCTCAGTGAAAGTTTATGGCGGTGAAAGGCAAAATGAAAAGGGAGATCTGATGTACTTAGCTGTCCTGGCATTTCCTACTGCTCCGACTAAGCACTCCCTGCTCAACAGGCTGCTTTACACAAACGTGGACTCTGCGTCTGTGCTGTGCCACAGAAATATCTGCTACAACACCTGAGCTTCCCCTTCTTACCGGCTTCTCAGTTTTCCTAAAAATAGTCATTTGCCCCTCACATTGTCTATAATGGTTTATGCCAACAGAAGAACAAAGAACACAGTAAAATACTATTTTACTAAACAGCACATACTTCATCCGTGGCTGTAGTAAAAAAGTCACTGTCCCTTCTGATGAACGTTACAACAATGGAGATTTATTATGAACAAATTAAACACAGCGATTTACGTTCTCCAGAATAAGCAACTGTATTAGAAATACTTTTTGACCATTTTGTTTACAAGCAACCCAAACACTGACACAGATATAAAAAAATTCATTTATAATCAACAGAACCTGTGATTTGTAGCAACCATACAGCGAGGCAGAGCCTGTCATTACGCTACTGAACGCGTCAGTCAGCCTCCCGCCAGCTTCTGCGCTACTCCAGCAGCGACTGCCACCTCTGAATGCAACTTTAGGCTGTTCAAGACAAGGGAAAAAAAATGGTAGAAGACACAGTTATATATAGACCCGAGAGTTGTGGATTTTATGCCAACGTGAACTTCTCTAACACTAATTTACCTGTGGATTCTGCTCATCTGAGTTTTCAGGTAGTTAGTTCTACAGACTGACATTAAAGTACTTCCATATTTCACCCTTTAGCCTTCCGCGCATCGCTACACACCTCTCGTCCTTTCATCACTGTTCCTACTGCATCATGCACGTTACACCAAGGCACGTACGTGCCTTTTCAGATTTCAGGAGCTAGAATTTTACTCTAGTACACACGCCGGGAGCTATGGTTCTCCCATTCTGTAACTACGGGAGAACAACTTCCACTGAAGAAATACCCCTCTCCCCCTCATCAGCCTGGAAGTGCTCAGAAATAGGTGACCAGTGGGAACAAGGCATGAAAACAAAATAAGAAGTCAGGCATCTTTTCTTCCCTTCTTCAGAAGGTGAGGCACACAATGAAAATTTAAAGTTAAAAGAAAACTGCTAAAACCACCTTTAGCTCACAAGTAAAAGTTATTTGCATAATATTTAAAATATCACTGTAGCAGCTCATTCGAAATGCTTACTAAATTCAGGAAAAGTTCAAGTTTCACAGGACTAGTGTTCTTAAAGTATTCTGAACAAGCACTTCTCTCTATAAAAAGTTGTTCATCTATAGCTACCTGAGGATAACAACAGATGTACATCTACCGTATGTGGTCTGTAGCACGATCTTCCTTCTAGTTTATGCCGCAGGCACACGGATGTATTAACACACCGATTTTCTCGGATACGTTTTACAAACACGTGAATATACAAAGCCAGAATTAGCACTTAGCACAGCTCCATTTCTTAGAATCATAGAATCACAGAAGAGTTTTGGTTGGAAGGGAACGTTAAAGCCCAACCCTCCTGCCAGGAGCAGGGACATTTCCAACCGGATCAGGTTGCTCTGAGCCCCGGCCAACCCGGCCTGGAACGTTTCCAGGGATGGGGCATCCACCGCCTCTCTGGGCAACCTGGGCCAGTGCTCCACCACCCTCAGTGTAAAAAATGTCTTTCTTATATCAAGTCTGATATATCAATTCCTTCTATTTTAAAACCATGACCCCTTGTTCTTACACCACTGATGCCACATTTCCTCCTCAGTCACCTCCTTGTTCCGTAAGGACACCCAGCACTTGTACGAGTTGTGATCTCAAAGACTGAGGAAACGTACAGGTACAGTGTAGCTGCTGCAGGTCTGGGACACCCCCACACCCACTGAACCGCATACACTCAGGTTTTTTTCCCAAACTGAACTTTTTCAGGACACTGAAAAGTCTTTTCTTGACACTTTCGAGCTCAGTCTCACAGCACCCGTTACCACAAGGTAGGCCCAGGCCCAGACGGCCCTGCACAAGAGGGCTCCGCGGCACCGAGAAAAGCCTGCCCGTGGCAGCAGCAGCGGCGGGATCGGCACGAAGCCTCGTCCGGCCTCAGCCCCGCCCGGTTACCGGGGCCCGGGACAGCTCCAACCGCCGGGTGTCCGACAAGGAAGAGCCGCACAGCTCAGCGTCTCCCCAGCCCGCGGCGCGGCCCCGTCCCTCACCTCCATGGGCCGATTCCATGGGCCGCTCCCCCGGGACGGCGGCTGCGACGGCGGCGGCTACCGGCAGCGCGCGCGGCCGCCTCTCCCGCGCGCCACCATGGCGCGGCCGCCTGAGGCGACGGGCGGCCGTTACCCTCGCGCCGGGCCCACCGCCGCCCCGCCCCGCGCGCTCGAGGGGATTGGCCAACCCCTGAGCCTCCTAACCAATGAGGAGCCGCTGGGCTCCCTCGCACCTCCCCGCACCGCGTGACCCTCGCTGTTCTCCATGCGGTTACGGGACAACGAAAGCCCACGGCCAAGTCTCATGGCAACAGAGCTTTATTTCTATTGGCCCTTATCCGCCAACACCCAGCCAATGAAAAATCGCCTCGCTCACGCCTCCCGCCAATGAGGGACCGCGGAGGAGTTGTTCACCCGGTGACCGCGCCGCGGCCCTTGAAGCGCTCTGGGTCCCTCCCGCCACAACCCGCGGGCTCGGGCCCCGAGCGGGGCGGCCGCGGGCGGCCCCCCTGCCCCGGGAGCTGCCCCAGCACCTCCCCCGAGAGCCGGCCGGCTGCTGTGTCGGGGCAGCGCCTGAGGGCAGCCCGGCCCCTGTCACCGGGGCTGCCCTCAGCTGCTGCCACCCCGGCTCCGCGCTAGGACCGTCCTGCCAAGGCCCAGACTGCCTCCGCACCTCCGCAGTCCCGTGAGTTGCCCACGGGAGCAAGAGGAAACCTCCATCACCGGTGACAGCAGGCCCCCGGCCTTGCACCGTGGCTCCCTGCCTGCGGTGGGGCCTCCTGCTGGGCTGAGACCCTGCTGGGGAGTCACAGCCCGGGGTGCCCCCGAGCCCCAGGGCTGCCGGGTTGGAGGGAGAAAGCACGGGAAACCTGATGGAAGAGGGAGCCCGGGTCACGCAGCGGGGTCACTACAGTGCCAGCCTTTGTTTCCTTATACTTCTCATCCTTGCTGCTGGTTTAGATACTCTGCCAAGCGTATGAATATTGCTGTTTTCACTGAAAAGGACTAAGGAAAACCTAAAAGCCCTGAAACCAAACCATACTCTTGTTTTCATTTCTCAAGCTATTTTGCTTTTCAGTTCCCAAGCTATTTTTACAGAATCTAGGGACCTAATTTTTGCGGCCATGTCTATTTAGGCAGATAAAGGCAGTACACAGATAACTTCATGACAATAGAGGCATATTTTTTTTTCAGTATTGTGAGCATTTGTGTGGTAATACATCTCTTTTATACCCCGGTGCTAGCTAGCCTCCTTACTCCTTTCAGCGCGCTACCAGCCGGCAGGGTCACAGGGAGGTTAGCAGGGTGAGCCCAGGGGGCCGGATCCTGCCCCGTGCGCCCTCCCAAACCTGCCCAGGGAGCAGGGCTGCCCTGCTGGCCCGGGGATTCCAGCTGCAGATGTTGTGTCTGCTGGAAGCTGGAGGTGAAGGGCTTGGCTCCATAGCGTGCGCCATCCCCCCTGCTTCTTCCGTTGCTCCCTGCCCTGAGGAGGGGCTGGCTGTGGGGCAGAGCTTCGGGGCTGGCTGTGGGGCAGAGCTTTGGGACGTGCCCTGGCAAAGGCACTGGCCCGGTTCAGAGCCTTGTGCCCAAAGCTCCTGGCGGTGCAGTCCCTGTCACCCGGGGAAACAAGCCATGGCTGGAGCTCAGGACCAAACCAGGGTGGGCTGGGGTCCCCTTTCGGTCCTGGATCTGAAGAGGAACCGCTGCGACCTCTGCATTTGTTTTGGGGAGCTTTGCTTTGCTTTTTTCCCCTTTGAAATGGTGAAATGCCACTTTCCCCTTTTGAGATGGGGGAGCCTGGCCGCTCCGCCCCTGCTGTCCCCTCAAGTCACTCTTTCCCTACAAATTTGGAGGTTGTATTTCCAGCATTTGTTTCTGCAAGAGACTCTTTCAAGGCCACGTGCCAGAGAGACTTAGGAAGCTCAGAGCAGTGAGAATCCCTCCCAAATTACATCATTCAGCCAGAGTTCCCTGCTGGGGGTGCAGCAGCACCAGACCCCTCCAGGGAGGACCCTCCAGGCCAGGCACCTTTGCCAGCTGCAGAGGAAAATGCTGATTCAGCAGGTGCACGTGCTCACCTGTCGGTCTCACGGGAGCAAATCAGCCTGGTAGTTACCTGCCCGAAGCCGAGGGGTTAGTTGCCATATTTAACAACCGCTTTTCAGAAATGTTTCCCTGCTGCGGTGATTTCTGTTGGGGAAAGGACAAAGAGAAACTCTGCTCAGCTGTGGTACAAGGTACATGGTCTCCCTGGGGGAAACCGAATTCTTGAAGTTTTGATCTGCCCGAAACAGATATCGACCTGATTTCTTTATCCCCAATTCCCGCACTCTGCACTGAGACACATCCGTGGACCGAGGCACCGACCACTCTGCCCCCCTGCGCTGGTGCCCCTCGGTTTCCATGAGCCTGGCACTCCCCTCTGGGGACGCAGCAAACCGGCAGTTAAAATCAATATTAATATTTTATTACGTTTTCAAAGCCCTGCGCGGGAAGCCGATGTCACAAGTCGCTAATGCGTTAAAGCTCGCTCCTGGAATTGATTTCCAGGCTGTTGCGGTCGGCTTTGGAGACAGAGTTGAACCTTGCTTTGCAGACCAAGCGTTTGCCGCCTTCCTCCCTCAAAGCAAAGTCAAGACTGAAGACTGCAGTTGGAATTTTGTTTTCCCGCAGAACAGCACACAGGGGGACGCAGCTCTGCGAACCAGCCGTTTTCACATCAGCGTGAGGCAGTTTATCCGACATGATCTGTTGCTTTTAAGAGAGCAGCATCATTTCCACCAAATCCCCCGAAGTCTGGTGCGACCAGGCTACGCCAGCTCCGCGGAGCAGCGAGAGCTGCAGGGAGCAGAGGACACCGAGCAGAGGCCCAGCCGGCGCCTTCAGAAGCCCCAGGCTCTCCCTGCTGAAGAGCAGGGTTCACTCCACGCTCCGTTCCGCGGATTCCGAGCCCTTTTCACTCCCGAAGCGCGGTCACCCCTTCCCCGGAGGCTGCGCGGGACTCCGTGCTCAGGGGCGCGGAGACGCCGGGGGGCTCCGAGCCCCGCCGGCCCCCAGCCGGTGCCAGCCCTGTCCCCCTCGGCCCTTCCCCCAGGGCACAGCCTGACCCGCCCGGGGAACGCTCGGTGCCCCCAGCCCCGCCTGAGGCCCGCTCTCCAGC
>JAAGAY010142786.1:0-121330 GCA_011801015.1 Ardeotis arabs
AAAAAAAAAAAAAAAAAAAAAAAGAGCCAATTGGAGGTGGAGAACAGGAATGCATCACTCAGAGTGTCAGCAAAAACAGTGGTTTTGCCAGTGGTCCTAGGCACAGAGAAAGCGTGGCAGAACAGAGCTCACCTGCAAGAGAGGATAAGGAAAAACAAGGTGCAGGGAGGACACTGGTGTAAAGGTAGTGTGTTACTCAGGCAGGATTTGATGGCTGAGCACCAGGCAATGAACATTTTGCAGATAACGAACTGTGATGTGCCCCGTGAGGTAAAAATGTAAGAGAGTGCTCTGGAGGATAGAGAGATGTTGAGGAAGACCTTCGATAAAATGGAAGGAAGGATGTCCACTGTGAATGTTAAGCATTTTGTATTGAATTCCTGAAGCAAACATGAGATTCCTTTTAAGGAAATGAATCTCCAAGATGAGATTTAAAAAAAAAGAAAATGGAAACTTATTTAAAAAGCCAGTCCCCTAACATTTTGGCATCCATCTAGTGATGTTTGAATGTTGCTGCATTGGGGCCACTGCTGTTTCTTACCAGGTTGTGAGGAACAGCTGTATGTTTCTAATGATATTTTGTTTGTTGGCTAATTAAGACCGGCATCAGGAAAGTGGCTGAACTGTCACAGGGAGAAATTGTTTATGTTCCTTCAATCTTTTAAAAATAGAAAACAGATGTTTCCGTCATCCTCTACTGCCAAGCCATAGGGAACTCCAGAGAAGACAAGCATCCCTGATGCAGGCAGCACTGTAGAGCCAATAACCATGGCAGGAATAGCAGTGTGGAGAGGACATTGTCTTGTGCAGGGTTTCTAGGTTACCAGAGTAAGAGCTAATTTTGGTCTCTTTTACCTCATTTAACTCTGTTTTCTCAGTGTGTTCTCTCACGTTTGCCACATTCCTGTGACATGACTAGAACTGGTTAGAGGTTTTAAAGAGAAAGCATGAAAAATGTTGATTTGCAACTAGTGATTTTTTTTCTTAAATTTGTATCAGCTACACATTAATTCAACTTACCTCCTGTTAGGACAGGAATTTTTACTTGACATTTTTCTTCTGGCTCATCTCATTGCCTTTGTGGCCACCCACACCACTTTCAATATGCTAGCAGACTTGGAGGCAATGCCTCGTGATTATTTTCCCGGGGAACTGTAACCTTTCAGAAGAAAACGTGTTTTACCTGTAGTTAAAATCATACCTGACAACATTCACGCTATGGAGTTTTCTAAGTTAATGAGTGCACTACCAGGTCAGCATCCTTGCAAAAGACACATCCCAGAGTATTGTCATCAGGCACTTTTCTTGCTCAGATGGTACAAGACTGGCCTAAGGCATGCTATGACATTATGTAGTTTGCAGTGTTGTGGCTTACCATTTTAATAACTCTTTCCATGTGCAGGGAGTGTGACTGTTTTGTTTTCATGCTTCACTATAGCCTCAGCAATGTCTTCTTAAAACTATGGCTGCTCCATTCAGTTGTAGTTGTATTTATCTAGTTAAGTTGTTTGAAACCCAAAATACAGCACTGCTTTAAGTAAATGGGAAAATAGAATAAAAGACTTCTGATTTATTCTACTTTATTTTCAACATGTATGTGTTGAAAATGACACATATACAAGTGATTTTTGCGGAAGAAAAATATAATTAGCATTCATCGTTTTCAGGCGTTTCATGTGGGGAATGCTTTTTTTCTGACATGTCAGGAATATGCTCACTAGCCACAGCAGGCCAGATTACCAAGTCACTGTTTCCATGAAAGTCAATACAAAACTCTAGACAAAGCCTTTGTAACATCAGACAATGGAGCAAGTGAAGCCCCTGACTCCCCTGAATGCTGAAGTGGCTAACTTCATTGATTGTCCTGTCAAAGGATTTTAAAACTGCAGTTCACGGAAATAGGAAAAAACCCCAAACTGGTTTTGCCTTCAGGTAAAAAATGAAAGCATCAGGATATAAAAGTGAGTTTGTTGGATGTTCAAGATGCATATTCATTTTCGGTATATCCAAGAAAGCTGTAAGAGACACAATGCCATTGGGACTTCTATGATGTAGTCCTTTGTAACTGACAACAGGTGTCAGAGAAAACTGAAGTTTCTGTTGAAATTTTTGCTGGTTTATGTCCTGCATTTTATCTTGATATAAATATGGCATTACTTCACAGCCTGACTCATGCCAGGTTGAATTGCTGCTTGATTCCTTGACTAGAATTCCTATGTGCAATTGACCCTTTAATTACAACTCCTATCTGCAATTCCTTACAAATTCCTTACAAATATCAATGTTTGAAGTTATGTCTTAGTGCATCACTGTTTCAGGAATAATGCTTGAGAAGTGTTCCTCCTGTCTTCTTCTTCAGTTGCTTATTCCTTCCTTCCTTCATTCCAGTGTGCAGCCGCAGCAGCTGGCTGGAGGTTACACTGTGCAAGGGAATTATTCCAGCACTGCTGCACTGTGCTGGCAGAGGCCTCCATCAGTGAACCAACGGTGAGCTCCAAAGCTTCACACTGCACAACTAAACCTGCTAGGTGATGTGCAGAGTGGCATGCACTCAGTACAAAGTGAATTGTCTAGAATTCCTATACATGAATCTCTCTCCAGGGAGGCCTTCCAGTACCTAAAGGGGCTTATAGGAAAGATGAGGAGAAACTCTTTAGCAGGGCCTGTTGTGATAGGACAAGGGGTAAGGGTTTTTAAATGGAGGGAGGTAAATTCAGACTCGATATCAGAAAACAATTTTTTACAATGAAGGTGATGGAACACTGGAAGAACAGGTTGCCCAGAGAGATGGTAGATGCCCCATCTCTGGAAACATTCAAGGCCAGGTCGGACAGGGTTCTGAGCAACCTGATCTGGGTGGAGATGTCCCTGCTCCTTGCAAAGGGGTTGAACTAGATGACCTTTGAAGGTCCCTTCCAACCCAAACTGTTCTATGATTCTATGATTCTATAACTATACAAAATCACTGCTTATAATGGCATAGCAAATTGGACAGAACTACTAATCAGTAGACTGTTAATTTGACACACAGTTTGGCCTCGTTCTTGTAATTGACTGAAAAAACAGCATGTGAGGATGAGGGGTAACTTGCACAAGAAACTGGAAGGAAACATCAGTCTGAGAAGGCTGTTAATATAAAGGACGTACGGGAGACACGAGGGTGGGAGGACATGGCTGCCTGCTGTGTGGGTTGGTCAGGGCTCCCTCAGGGCCTGCTGTGCTCCTGTGGCTCCACTCGTTGCCTCTGTAAGTGAAGCAGATATGGTCAGGGGGAAAGAAAAGACCACTGTTTAAAAACAATATTTCACACAAGAAAATATTTGATTCTCCATCTCCCTCTCCCACCAGTCTCCTTCAGAAGGACAAGTTTTCTGCTAGGCTTGCCCGAAATGGTGCCTCATAGCTACCAAGAGCTCCCTGTCTGGGCTGAGGCTTTCAGGCCTGCCAAGGGCTGTGGGAAGTGGCCGGGCAGAACTGTTCGGGTGCTATCAAGTGCCTGAGCTCTCCCTCCGCATCCCTCAGGGCAAGGCATCTCCTTGGAATGGGCTCCAAGCAGGAGCGTCAAGCAGGACGTCTGGCAGCAGCCTCCTCAGTGGGTCGCAGGACACTCAGCCACAGAGGACAGCTTGTTGCTTTCAGTGAAACACAAATCCAAGGCAAGCTCCTTTTAAACTTCTTGTTAATTAACCTAATCAAAATAAACTTGAACACTGTCTAGTTTAAAAGGTTAATTATCTGGCATTAATGCACCTGTATGCCCAAAAATGCATAAAATATTGCCCCTGTCAAAACAAGAGAGACACTCATACAGTCTTCATGATACTGTCAACCTGAATTTTCAATATCAAATACAGATCTTTGCAGTAATGTCTTTGACAGTCATACACATAAAAATTCATCAGAATCACAGAAAAATGGAGCTTGAAGAATTAAAGCTGTCACCTAGCCTGAAAGGAGGAATTAAAGCAGTGCTCACGCTTTTTGTGATGTTGCCAAGCCACTGGCCATCATATTTGAGAAATCGTGGTGGTCTGGTGAGGTCCCTGATGACTGGAAGAGAGGGAACATAACCCCCATTTTTAAAAAGGGGAATAAGGAGGACCCGGGCAACTACAGGCCTGTCAGCCTCACCTCTGTGCCTGGCAAGGTCATGGAGAAGATTCTCCTGGAAACCATGCTAAGGCACATGGAGTGCAAGGAGGTGGTTGGTGACAGCCAACATGGCTTCACCAAGGGCAGATCATGCCTGACCAATTTGGTGGCCTTCTATGATGGGGTGACAGCATCGGTGGACAAGGGACAAGCAACGGATGTCATCTACCTGGACTTGTGCAAGGCATTTGACACTGTCCCGCACGACATCCTTCTCTCTAAACTAGAGAGGCATGGGTTTGATGGATGGACCACTCGGTGGATAAGGAGTTGGCTGGATGGCCTCTGCTGCTGGGCCTGCACCAGTGTTTGCAGTGAACCAAGCTCACATGGCTGCAGCTGAAAAATAACCTGGCAAGAAACAAGTGGGCAAGTTCCCAATTACAAATGTCCCAATTGCTTTGCCAGTGCCATGGGAGGGCATTGTAAGGGTGAGCTGGCCCTCACCAGCTGGCCCTGACAGCAAGGAACAGCAGCTGCCTGGCTGACCTGTAACAAAAAAATGAATCCCAGTAGAGCAAGCCTGTGCTGTACCAATCCAGGTTTTTTTTTTTCTGTGTCTGGCCATGAAAGACTTGGGCTGAGGCTGCAGAGCATAGATGCTTTTGTATTCAAAGTTGCACCGCTACCTTGGTTTGTCTAGAGAATTTAAGACAGGAAGCAAAATTGTTCATTAATTAGGAGTATTCCCAGACCCTCAGTACATGTTTTATTCTTTAATTAATTGCTGTATTACCAGGCTGCTCAGTGAAGGCAAGGTTTCTCCTTAAGGCCAAGCTGACCTGATGGTGAGCTGCCACCAGATAAACTGGTCTGGCCCCTCTTCTCCAGTTCCACAGTCACATCCCCTTTGTCATGCCAACTCTGGCACAGGATGGTAACTTTCTGTAAGGGTAGTTTTCTGCTGGTTTACTTTC
Source organism: Ardeotis arabs (assembly GCA_011801015.1). Taxonomy (NCBI): domain Eukaryota; kingdom Metazoa; phylum Chordata; class Aves; order Otidiformes; family Otididae; genus Ardeotis; species Ardeotis arabs. The sequence goes on from JAAGAY010142786.1 coordinate 5,070, forward strand.
CTTCATGACCTCAGTGCTGGCCTGCCAAGCATCAGGGAACTGAGGGAGGTGGTGGGAACATGCATCCAGGAGCAGGTAGGAATAGACAGAATAGGCTGTTCCTGCCAGAAGTCACCAGAACATCTTCCTCTGGTCTGGAAATCAAGGATTATCAAACAAGAAGGGGAGTAAGACCCCTCACACACTTTTTTAAACCAGTCTTTTCTGGCAATAAGTTACTTAAAAAAAAGAAAAAAAATCTTCTATATAGTGAGAGACAGAATGTGACAACCTGTCAAGCAGCCGAGGAATGCTGGCAAAGCTGGGAATCACCCGTTTTCTGAGTGAAATTTGGGCTTGCTCCAGTATTGCAGGGTGGATGATGACTGTCCCCAGGTATGCCACTGGCTTTACTCCATTGTACAAATAACAAGTGTGGATGAGAGATGGCTTTTATGGGAAGCTGACCTGTCAGCAAGGCAGGGGGGAAAACAGATGGGGTGGCACTGGCACATCCTGAGATCGTGTTGTAAATCCAGATCTGCAGGTAGTAAACTCCCTCCTACCCCTCCAGGAAGGGGTGAACTGGCAGGAGGAACTAATTTAAGAGCTACGCTGTTGTTGATACTTCCACATGCCAAGAAAAGCAGAAATAGTTTACACCCATAAAAATTTGTTTCTTTCATAGTACTATTGATGGTGTCTAGCTTGTAGCTTGATCTTCAGTTTGCGACACTGACGTGTGAAGCCCTGCCAGAGAGGTGACATGCTGATGGACAGCCAAAGCCCAGCCCTCAGTAGGAAGTGTGAGCAGGTTGTGGGATGTGAGCTGGGATTGTTTGCAAGATAACTGGGGGATCTAGAGCCTTGAAAAGTCAGTGGAGATGTACAGATTCTGCTGACCCTCATTTGGGAGTTCCTAACTAGGTGGTGATGCTCAATATTAAAGACTGTTTTGGTTTGTTTGTTTGTTTGTTTTTTAATTTTACACAATATATAAGCAAGTAAAGCTGTAACCTACTCTATCAATCCCATGCTGAATATCACATCATCCTTCACTCCTAGTCAGTAGAGTCTTGTAAAAGTGTTTTTTGTAAAAGTCACTGCAAGTGCCTCCTTTCCACACTTAAGGATGTGGTGGCTGGAAACCAGCCAGGCTTGCACAGCACACAAAACTCACTCCGCTGTGCTGAGCCAGAGACGGGCCTGTGAGTGGCTTTCAGGCCCTGCTGTGCATGGCAGAACCTGTAAAGTAGTATCCAGTGAAAGCTTCAATATACGCAAGCTTAGGTTTGCTGACAGCTGGAGAGCTAGCAGGTCAGAAGAATGGTTACTTGCTGGATAACCCAAAAGGGGGCTGCTAGATGATGTAGAAATGTTGAAGACATGCTGGTGGTGTGATAGGTTTGTTTGAAAGCTGGTCTGTGACTGTTAAAGGAGAAAAATGCACTCTCTCGTACGTACTGCTGAGCAAAAAGGTTTATGCCTTATTCAGTGTATTGTGCTGTGCAAATGGCATGCAAGGAGCCAGAAGACAACCACAAAGAGTCAGGTAATAGGGAGAACCCAGTGCTGCAGTGCTTACAGTAAATTATGAGACACTCTAAACTACTAGGCTAGGGTTAAGCACAGTGAATTCAAAACCAAATGTAAGGAAAATAATGTTCATAGCACAGGGAAAAATGAACTTTTATCCTCTGGCTGAATTGCTTCAACAAAATTTGCTTTTTTTAAAAAAATCATTGCTGTATTCAGGTTAAAAACATGCAATATGAATCACAGTAATGCTTCTCCAACTATTGTATAAGCTGTTTGGCTTACTGCCAAGAAGGCATGCAATGAAAATTAAAAATAGATATTATTTGAAAAAATGCGTTACTGCTGACGTTTGTTGACATAAGAAGGGACATGAAAAATTATATATAGATTTTGTGAGTTAGAGCAGGAAGTGAAATACAATCAAAATGACACTTGGAATATTTTTATGGAAATCTAGTAATAAGTGAAAACATTTGTGACATTACCTCAAAGATAAGAAATATTCAAAGAATTATTGAACAATTCAACACAATAGAACCACATGCTTAGATTTTAAATGTAGTTGCCTACAAATGTAACACATTCCAATCTTTTAAAAGATATTCATCTGAAAACAGCCGAAGTTGCTGAGAAACTGTGCATAACTCACAAAGCTCCCAGGCACTACAAAATGAAAATAAAACATTGACAAAAAAATATTTTACACTGTCTCTATGGCAATAAGAGTAGTTTACTTTTAACAAGTACAAAAAAAATCTTGGGAACTTACATTTCACATGGAAACAGAAGCTAGTGGGCAGGATTTTTTTATCAGAGGTTACCTGTGTCTTTAGAGATTATGACTAAAGCAGCGTAAGCTGGGTTGACTTAGTTTTTCCTGGATTTTAATAAATACAGTGAGCAAATGAATAGACTCTCAAAGAAGATAAATTTAAGACACGACACTGCGAGGACCAAATTGAGTTAACAATTATAATTTAATTAATAGGATAAATTGATTGCCAAATTAACACAACAGGTAATCAACACAAAAAATGTGGTTGACTCTAGCAGGTATTTTATTATTTTGCTTTTAGATTTCAACTTCTTCTGCCTACATACCTACCCAGAACTCTAGCTGATATACTGCATTTATATATCTGAAGGAGGCAGTGACGTTGTTTTATGTGATGGCCAGTCTGACATGTGGGAAGGAGAAGGCCCGTCCTCTCTTTGCTCCTCAGCTTCCAAAGACTGACAACTGTTGCTCTCTCAAGCATGTTGAATCACAAGGCCATTGATCTTAGTAGGCCAGATGGGAAACAATTTCCAGCCATGTCTTTACTAACAAATCAAATGGCACTCAGCCATGTTCTTGAACACCAAGACCAAGTAATACAGAATGGCCCACACCTATGCTAGTAAAACCTTACTCAGTAAATTCTGTTTTAACAGGGTGATAGCATCCAAGCTGTGTGCCTGGAATGAAGTATATGAACACTGGGAAAAAAAAACTTGGTTTCTTTCCTTTCAAATGAGCACTCAAATCACCTGTACTTCAAGAATCATGTTCCTTCTACCCAAAAACTAGAAAAAACTTCACCACTCTATCCCAAATGGAGAAAGCTTCACCCTGCAAAGTCCACTCTCAAGCATTAAGATGAGAAAGAGAAGATTAAAGAGGAGATGTGACTGAAAGTAAAGTCCTTGCAGAGGAGGAATGAGGTGAACAAACAAGATACGGAAGGAGACTGGGAGGTGAGAAGGTATACATTGTACTTGCAGTGTTGGCAGTCACTTACTGGGTAAAGTAGTTTCATTGCACATTGCATTCTTGTAATATTATTATTTTTGGTTTTATTTTCCATTTACTCAGTAACAACTGCCTCGTAATGAATGTAAAGGATATTTGTTTGTTCTGGCATTATGTATCTTGAGACTGTGTGTCTGGCTCAAAAATAGACCAATTCATAGATGAGATCTTTCAGGTCTTTGGAAGGCCTCAGAGTCAAGTCTGTCGAGTTGGGCAGTTATCCAGAATATCCTGTGTAAAGTCTTTGGTTTGACTTTTAGAAATATAGCTCATAAAGCTCAACCCCCTACTTCTTATATGTAAATTGTCCTCTTGTCCTTCTGTTCATTTTTCTTTTGCAGTATAGGACAGGAGTTCAGAAGGTAATTTGTAGCTGTTCTGTTTTGATAGGAACAAGATGTGAATGTTCCAGTGAAAAGGTTATGAGTGGGGAGGGTTGTTTAGGTGGTTTGCAGAAAAAGCTGTGGCAATTTGCTAGCTCCCAGCAAGTCTTTGGCTGTTTTCAAAGTTGTTGTTCTATCTGAGCCTCAGAAATGCAGTAATTCAAAATCACTATATCTAAAATCCTCCGCTTGTCATTCCTCCCAGGAAAACACTTTCCCTCTTCATGTATTATGTTGTTTTCCTAACTGCACAAGCCTTTGACAAACATTTACATTGCAATCAAATCATTAAACATGTTTTTCTCTTGTAAATCTGTATTTGATGGCAGCTAAAAATTGTGCTAATAATCCACATTTCAATGTCTGTATTTTACTCTCACTGCCTTTAGAAGAATGTTCTACTTGCCACAGTAAATGGCCGATGTGTAGGGGCAGTTGTATAATTTGTCTAACAGAACATTGACAGACACTGAAATTTCTTTGGATGTACCAGTTTGCCACCCTAAATTCTCTTTGTCTCTTCATGTATGCTCTTGTAAAATAATTATTGCATTGTCTGCTTTCATTAAAATTTAAGAAGTTTTATGATCCCTTTCTCCTCCCTGCTGAACTAATTTAGCAATTTGATAACTACTAAAAGTCTGGTGGCTCTTTGGAATGATGTCCTTGTTGGCTTGAGAATGCCATATCATATTCACTAAGGTTAGCAAGGCTACTTATTTCCATTTTGTATCTAAAATCTATCACCTTCTACAAAGAAATCCCTGGTTGTACATCCCAGCATGTATTAAATTGGTAAGAAGATGATCTCAAAAGCTTGAAACTAACAACCCAAATAAGTAAAGGAAGGCTGCCAAAGTGATGCAGCACTAGTATTTTTCTCCTTCAGAAATTACTGAAAGCTAATACCCAGTACAATGACATGTGGTGCTTTTATGGGCACTTTCTCTTGGTGCAGTAGAACAACATATACATGCAACCCTTTTCAGCGTAGACTCTGCAGTTAGCACTTTTTGTTGCAAAAAGGGTGATAAAAACTGTAACAGAAAAAGAGGAAGATTAGCTGTAGCAAACAATGCTTGCAATAAAAGGGAAACCCTCAAGTATGTTTATTTATGACAGCAAAATCTGAAGGTGAATGAGCTCTCTGCTTTTCTAGTCAAGTTCTCTATTTTATTTCTAGCGCCACTCTTGCTTCTTGGATGTAAGTCTACTTTCTGCTGGCAGATAAAAAAAGCACACTTTGGTTTTTTTTAAAAAAGTAATTGCCAGGCCATTGTTTTTTCATGTTCAGACACTTATTTGTCTTGGCCTATGGTGGCACAGCTGTCAGCTGTACTTGCTTCTGGTCTCCTGCGATTTTGTTTGATGGAAAGGTTCAGAGCTACTCCATTCAAGAGCTAACTGGCCTCTAGAAAAGAGGATACAGAACTTTAATAACACACTGAAATACATACATAAATGCTGAAAACATACCGAGCTTCTAGAAGGAGAATATACTACCTTCTGCAAGAAGTCCAGGACCAAAACCAGTTTCCCATGCAGGATTAGGAACCGTGCAGCAGAAACAGGGAACCATCTACTTTAAAAATTCTGCTACAGTTAGTAGATGCTCACCATTTTCCTGCAATCAATATTTGTTCCTAACACCCTATGTGTGTGTCAGATCTTACTACACCCTGCACGCTGTCTACACTGAGCTGAGGCTTTTGTGGGAACAGACTGCAGGAGTCCATCACACTAAGCGCTGTCCAGGATGCTCTCCAGCGCTCCTGGAGGCACCATGCTTACCTCAAACCTCCTCCTTGAGTTCTGTCAGCCTCTTCCCAGTTCTGACAGTGACTTGGATTGAATCCCTGGCTGTATTTCCACAGCCACTGGAAATTTCTGTTACTTGAGTATATAAAAAGCAATACATATGTTTGGCATTGTTTTAATTATTACACAGACATGGATGACTCCATAGCCAAACTTAAGAGACTGGGAAACATGGATAGATGTAACTACAATCCTAAATAAGATGTTTTATTTAACCTTTCTCCCCTAACATATGGTAAAGATTCCTGGAAAAGAAGATTTTGAAACACATTAGAAGAAATGATGAAAAGGCTGTTAGAGGAATCTAACTGGCTTAGAGTAAAGAGGAGATGCTTAAAGACAATAAGTTAATATTTGAGACTGGGGCATTGTCAGACCCAGTGTGACTGTGTGTGGTCAGGAAATTTTCATATCTTTTCCATAATAATATATTCTAAACTGTTATCCCTTATTCTCTTTTTCCTCAGTTTGCTCATATTCTTAGGATGAGTATCAGTTCAGTTCATTACAGTTCACCTTCAAATCCCAAAGCTGCATTGTTCAACAAGTATTCTCATAAAAGAGAGAGGAAAAAAAGAAGAGTATTCTGTGATTTATCAGGGACATCAAAATATGGCACATTTTGTAGATATAATGTCAGAGTAGACATTTTGTCAAGCTGTCCACAATGTCTGTAGTGTGATGTCTACATTTCAAGAATCCTGAAAGAAAAATTGACTCATTTCTCAGCATAAAGTCATCTTACATCCAAAATGGTGTTGTGTTGGAGTAATATGACATGCTCATAAAATATGTGACAAGTAATAAAATCGCCCTCTGAAATGTACGTATTTTTAAATGCAGAAGAGAAGGCCACTGCACAGCTAGCTAAATCAGTTGTCATTTTGCACATCGCTCACTGCACTCTGTGCATGCGCTGTGTGTATAAATCCCCCTCCAGTGGCATGAGCATGTAAACCTTAATGCATAATTTATTGCAATGAGTGGTTTCGCTGGCAATCGATAAACTGAACTGGATGCTAGACTTAAAATTAGCTGGCAGTTGAGAAAAGAGAACCTCTAGGAACCACTTTCTGGGGAAAAAAAAAAATGCAAGAGAATAAATTGCCACTGTTAGCCAGCACACTGGTTTGCTGGTGTTGAAAGCAACGGTCGAATGTTACTGCTCTGTGAGCTGCACTTGTAGTGCAGGTAACTCGTTCCCCCCCAGAGCTATCTGTGTCTGCTCCTTCCTGACAGTGCTAATTTTCTTTGCATAGCTACTCACTAACCACAATATTAAAAATGAACAAGTTTTAATAAACAGGATTCAGTAATAAAGCACCTGGCAGCTGAGGAGGCATAAATCTCTCATGGCAGAGATGAGTGAGGCGATGGTAGGGAGAAAAAAAGATAGAGGAATGAAACATCAGCCATCACTGTGAAACAGTAACATGTACTTGTAGCCTTTAGGATCAACCAGGATCTCATTTTCCTAATGCCAGAGGTATCGTGAAAACGGTCCTGCTTTGGAAATGAAGGTCACAGGTGTTAAAAATACTAATAAAAATATTATCCTTATTTAAACAGAGCAGTTCGAATTATGTTGGCAGAATTGAACAGCAAATTATTAGAAACGGATTCAACTTTAAAACAGGCGAAAGCACACCGTGCTGAATATGTAAACTAGGTCAGCTCTCATGTATATTCGGTATTGCTGAGAAAAGGACGCCAAAGGGAATGTGATTTAGAACTAGATCCATCTGGCAGATCATAGCAAAAAGCAAGTATTTTAATTACCATTGCTTTATCAAATCATAAAAAAAAATCACAGAAATGTGGAGTGAAAGGGACCTAAAATGAACCTTTTATATGCTCTGATAGTCAAGTAAGATTACATCTCTTCTGAGAGATATTTTGCTAAGCCAAAATCATCCAGGGCTGGGGATTTTACAATCTTTTTAAAGCCTGTTAAAGCCTTTTAGCACTTCTTTCTCTGTTAGCCTTAAAAAAATGGAAGTTTTTTCTTGTATCTGCCTGATACCTCAATTTCTGAAAATTAAGTTCATTATTTTTTCTTCTAGCTTTGGTAGACATGGAGAACGGCCACAATTTGCTTTTTTTACAGCAACCTATGCAAAAACTCCTTTACTATATTCTTTTCTAGGCTACATGATCCCAGTTCTTTGGATATTTTTTTTGTATAACAGTAGTTTCTAGGCTTTGGACTACTCTACTTACGATGTTCTGCATTTTCTTCAAATGCCTCATATTTGCCCTAAATGTATTGACCTGAACTGATCAGTGCTTTCCAACTGACATGTGATCAATGCCATATGATATTCTTATTAATGCATTCTGGAAACCCAGAACTTCATTTCCCATTTTTTGCAACAACTGCACACTTAAGATTTTTGTGATCTCCTAAGACATCTAAAGCTTTTTTTCTGCAGTGTTCATACTTTGCTGGCTGTTCTCTAGCATTTCTGTATTGGATATTTTTCACCCTTATTACAATAAATTCTTGATTTCAGACCACTTCTCCAATCAATTCAGACAATTCAGATGTGTACACTATTCTTTCAACTGTGTAGAATATTAATATATGAATACCATTAATGATGATAACAACTATAGTGTTTTACGTAGTGTTTTATAGGAGATCCACTGACCCCGCAAATGTTACCTCCATAGCCTTGAAAACTGCACACAAAAATCCCTGTTAATAAAATTAGTTTGCAAATTTTATCATAGTTTGATAGAAAATACTGGAACTTAGTTTTATGTTTTCACATTTTTTTCCTTGTAAATGTGCAGTCTCACCATCTGGTCTTTACATCAGTGCCATGACTTAGTGAGTGGACAGGGAGGGGAGTGTGCATCAGTCAGTGGCTGGGCAGTGTCTGGCTCTCCCTTACTCCTCAGGATATATCTGCTTCTGTTATTTCCTGCACACTATTCAGCTGCTTCTAGTGATAGATGACCGATGTCACTGCCTATTTTATACCTATAGCATAGATATCTGGAAATCTTTAAATACAGTGCCCTTATAGGATATGTCTTTATTTTTCCATGCACAGAATTGCATGAGAAAGTGTAGTAGTGATTTGTTATTTTGGACTGAGGAAAACAAATCAAGTGACAAATGCCTCCGTGCAAGAGAACAGATTCAATTTCCTTTCCATTGAAATTGAGCAGTGCCAACAAAGAGAATGGTTTCCATAGTGCCAACAATCTCTCCAGCTGACTAACTTTCCCTGCCTGCCTGTTACACCTTTGACAGTTTTCCCCACAGTTGATTAAATCCCTGTATAAAAGCCAGAATGGTGTACTTGCAGAGCTGTTCTACCTTTGAATACCAGTTTGTTCTGGTGGCAGGACCAGGGAGGCTGGAGGGAGACCATGGTAGTGATGCTCCATTGTCACCTTACCTATCCTCAGTCTCCCCCTCCACATCCAGCTCTGGGAGGTCATTTCAGCTGAGGGCCAGATGGATGAACGGTGAGAACTTCTCTCCCTCTCCTCTCTCATCAGGTGATACAGAATCCTGAGGAAATGGGACAGAAAAACTAGGGAAAATCAGGTGGCTTTGAGAATTGACAGTGATTTCAAAGGCTGGCTGAACTGAGCAGGGCAAGATTCCTTTAGCACAGCCCTCACAGTTTGGGTCAAGCTGGAAATTCGTGACACAAATGTGAGAGGATAAGTTACTGTTTTGATGTTATTCACAGCTGACAACTTAGAAGTTTAAGTTCTGTGTCCTAGGTGCTTATTTTTCTAAAGATTATTAAGAAACTGTTAATGAAGATTTCTCAAACATTTTCCTTCTGATAAGGTCCTGTTAAGTACCTGCAACTTTTTTTATATTCATCGTTCAGGCTGAAGTGTGACATCTTTACTTTGTGAAGATACTTCTGCTGTGGCTGAGCCAGAATTGTTTTGTTTCTATTGATAATGAAATGTAGGGGAAAAGAAAATACTTTTCCCATAATGAAAAATAAATGTGTCATTGCCATTGCAGAACTCTAGTATTACTGGCTAAACTGAAGGAATGAGATTTAGCATACGTCTTATTTTGGGTTAATATTATTTCCACTTGACAAAACTGTGACAGTTCAAAGACATATTCTTTCATTTGCACAGTCTTCTCAAGTATTGATTCTCTTCATGTTGCACCTTCTAATCTCTTGTCAGTATTTTATCTTCTTCCTTTTTAAAATTATTTTATTCTGGATTGAGAAAGATATAGAAGGAAAGAGGTACTGGCTACCCACAAGCAGATCTCGTAAGAAGTTTCTGGGAGTTGGAACATGGAGCTTCTCCACAACATCTGATCTTCTGCAGCTGGGAGAGGGCATGACTGGAAGAAAGGAGTGTGGCTAGACCTGTCCAAAGGCTCACATGGTACCTCCTGAGGTGAACCCAACATTTCAACCTGGTAAACAACAAGTTCAGGAGGGATGCCTTCTGGGAAAGGAGGAAAAATAATAGTTTTTACTTTTGTTTTTGTCTTTCTTGGCCAACGTGCTGTAGAACTTTCTTTAAATATATTTTAATTCTCCGTATGTGTTTGCACTGCTTGTACAAAGAAATTAGAGAGGATCTTTTGATGTTGCTATAATTATTTAGAGTGAGATATACGTGCATTATTAACATATATTTCTGCTATTAGTTAGTTCAGTATCTCAGACAAGGGCTTTACCTTTATACAGCTCCTTGCTATGCCTCTGAAGACAATTTACTACATCTGTTATAAACAATCTTTACTTAATCTTCTTAGTGTTTTTAATTCTTCCCATCTAAAGAAACAAATCACATCCCTCTGCATCCAGTCATGAGAAAACAAAATACACAAAGTCCCTGTAGCTAGGGAGTTTAGTCATTGTAGCTTACTTTTAACCCTGCCTTTCTCACATGGCTCATTCATTTCAGTGTTTACTGGAGCAGGGCATCTTTTAGTAAGCGGAGCAAAAATAGATATTTTTTTTTCAGTCACTGATTTAGAAAGCTAAGAGCCTTATGTTATGGGTGAGAAAGTTGTACCCACCCAGGGGAAAGAGATCACCTTCTGTCCTATGACAGAATGTCATCTTATTATTTTGAGGAATTGTCTTTAGTGTGTTTTGTTAAATGCTTTGAGATCTCAGTGAAAAAGTCTTGTGCAAGAATTCAACCCTAAAAGATGCTGAAAATACTCTGGCCTTGATCCAGTAAAGCACTTAGAAAGGTATTTAGCTTAAAGTGCATAGGAATACCCTGGGGAACAAACACACGCTTAAAGCTAAGTACATACTTCTGTGCTTTGTTAGATCAAAACCAAAGCGCTCAAATCCTTGCAGGACTGAGCCCTTATGCTTTTTGTTTTTATAGAGTATTTGTTTACCGAGTTTCATAAATCTGAGTAGATCATTCAACTCAAATACAGTGTTGGAGAATGCTTTCAAGTCTACACTGCCTGACCATGCACTGTTTGACAGCAGTAGTAAGCTTTATTTCAATGGGAAGACCAAATCTTCATGGTCTGATGGATTGATGTGCCAGTCCTGCTCATCCATCAGACAGATAATACATGTACAGAATGGTAAATCATTACAGTCTGTGTCCTAGAGTTATACACAAATGGTTATATTTATCGCTCATCAAAAGCATCCAGAAATGTTCTGTGCATTTTACAAACAAAGACGGAGGGAAATGCTTTCCCCAAGGCATTTCCCATCCATATGCAGGGCAATCCAGCAAGGGAGTATCACAGGTAAGCAAGGGTGGTGAGAAGGGAAGAGGAAGGCGAGCTAGGAATATACCCACACCTTAAGAGCAGAGCATGAGCCCTGCAGAAGCACTTACCACAAGCACCCTGTAGGGTCTGCCTAACTGCAAAAAGAATGAGTTCATAACCTACCACTATGAAAAAAAAAAAAAAAAAGGTAAGCTTTCATTTCCCACTACTTCTCAAAGATAAGAAGGTAGAAAACATCATAAAAAGCAATAGTTATGAGAGGCAATTAACAAAAAAAGAGGAAGGCAGACTTAAGGGACACAGCAGAGTCAGGCTGCAGATTTATTGCTCGTCTTTGAAAAGCAAAAATAAGAAAAACAAGAAAGAACCCACTGGGAGGCTTTCCTACTGGGCTTTGGCCAGAGTTCAATAATATGCCTGCATTTACCCTGTACAGAATGCCAGAGCTGTGTGTGCTGTCTTGGTAAATCATATCAGCACTGCTGTAACGAAGTTTGAGGGAATATTTTTAGCACAAAGTTAACTATTGCAATCGCCTGGATATACCGTGAGAACCTACCTTCTCAGTCATATCAATATCAGTACTTAGCCAATAGTAATACAGTGTATTGTTCATACACTTCTAATCTAGCTTTTGCAAATATTCTGGTATTTGGTTTGGGGGGTGTTTGGCTGGGTTTTTTAAATCCTTTTCTATTGTAGGCTCTGTGTGTGGAAAATGACTGGTCTTTTCTTCTACTAATGGTTGTTTCTGGCTTACAAAATAAAAGCTGCAGGACTACTAGCAACATCAGAAACTGTAAAACTCAAATAACTAAGAAGTTGAATCAAAAGAGCAGAAAAAATAAGATGGTGCTTGAGATATGTATATTTAAATAAAAAAAAAATTTTAGGCGTATATTGGTCAGCCACAGTCTGTTAAGAAGACAAACTGTTGTCCCTTTCTATATGCCATAAAGCCTTTTCTTCCTGCTCTCTGCAGCTTCCTGAGGAGGGGAAGTGGAGAGGGAGGTGCTGATCTTTTCTCCCTGGTGTCCAGTGGCAGGACATGTGGAAATAGTTCAAAGTTACGTCAGAGGAGGTTCAGACTTGAATTAGGAAGTATTTCTTTACCAAGAGGGTGGTAAAACACTGCAACAGGCTTCCTAGAGAGGTAGCTGATGCCCCAAGTCTATCAGTGTTTAAAAGGCATTTGGACAGTGACCTCAATAACATGCCTTAGCTTTTTGTCAGCCCTGAAGCGGTCGGGCAGTTGGACTAGATGGTTTAAGTTCTCTGCCCTCCCTGCAATACATATGGGGACACACCATCTTGAAACCATAAGTTGCAACTGTTCACTGTGTCTTCTTACCATAAGAGCCAAAGAAAAGGAATGGATGGGATACAAAGCATATTGGCTAAACCAGGCTTATCACTTGAAATGTCTCCTAATCTTCTCTTCTGTTATTTTCATTTTTATCTGTTTCCATTGGCAGGAGATGTAGAATATCCAAAAAACAGTCTCAGATTTAGAAACTAGGAAACACAGCTGCTTTTACATGGAAAAAAAAATGAAAACAAAATCAAAATTATTAGGGTTGTGTAACGTCTTATTCTTGGTCTGAATTTCAGAAAAATTGAACTGTCTACACTTAACAACCTTTCTTGTTGAGATTTGTATTCCTTTCACAGTGCCTTGAAGTGAAGAGGATGAGGTGGTGGTAAATAACAATCCTACACCCAAACTTGTGGGGAATGCAGAATTTCTCCAGTTTTATTACACAATATGACTGCAACATGCAGATGATATAAACATTTGGAGGGCCACTGAAGTCCAAACAGAAAGGGATTCAATTTTAAGACATGCAAAATTGGACGCTGGGTTTTTGGTTCAAGCCCAAATCTAAATTAAATGAAAATGCTTATGGTTAAAACATTGATTTAGAAGCCTTCTAAACATTCCCTTTAAAGCCCTCTAACTGGGTACTGTGACCCCAAAAGCACTTCAGTCTCAAAAGCACTTCATTTTAAATACACATTTAAGATCTATTGATACCAAATTGGCACATTTTGCAACCAGTTATGTACTTTTCAAGCATTAAATCATTTTACTCTTAACGTCACTTCAGTAATGTGAATCCATTGCACTAATGTTCTGGCCATCTCTGTTGCATGTCTGAGGAGCAAAGAAAAAGGATCTCTCAGTAGTTGTCTGAGTCCCACCGTTGTGGGATACTGGCAGCAAGTGCAGCCAAGTAAGCCTGGGTAGATTGCCTGCCCACCTTACCTCAAGTTGCCCTGCAAATTTTGCATTAGTGCAACATCACTTTAAAACCATCTTGTACGCTTCACTCTCATTGTTGCTCCTTGCTATGCTATTTTAGATAGTATCTATTGTCCTTATTGTGCATTCTTCTATAAAGGGCTTTCTGTAGATTTATCATAATACAGATAAGAAAGTAGCAAGCTGCTGGGGAAATGTAAAGGAAATATTTTTCTGGCTATTCTCCAAACAATTTTAGCATTACTCCCCAGATAAATGGACCATAGCACACTTAGATGCTCCCATTTCATACATGACAACACACCTTCCTGTTACTGCTGTGCGCTCACAGCAAAGATATAAATAAGATCAAGATGCACTGTCATATGTCAGGGTCCTTCTGTTTGGGAGCAACTACTGTAACATATTAAGGTCAAGTCATGGGCTGAAAGTGAGAAGTAATTGTGGAATTCACCTAACGAAATGTGCACATCTACGTTGGAGCAGCTCATTCCTGGCTCCCTTTAAGGCCAGTGAAAAGAAACAGGCACATCAGAGCACAGGTCTTCCTGTCCTTATGGGGACAGCTAACATACAGCAGCTAAATTATGGCAAAACAGTGCTTGTTTTCCACTGCTGACCATTCAGGGTAGTGATTTAGATATAGATTTCAGTACTGTAAACAACTCAAATTAAACACATGACATAGCTGGCCAGGAAAAAAACCCCTAACTTCTGTTAGTTTACTAGGAGTTTCCAGATGTTTTTGCAGTCATATCCCAACTTGTGACTAATCGTCAACCCATTTTCCCAAAAACACCATTAAAAAAAAATTTGGAAGAGCTGAGGTGGTGCAATACCTTTTTATGGAAACAGCAAGTTATAAGACACTACATAACTGAGGAACATGAGCCTTCCAGGTGTCCAGGCCAGCCAGATTCCTGGGTTGCCCAACTTTTATCGAGACAACCAACAGTTTGGAAGCTGTAAGGTCTCTTTGGACAGTCCATAGGATAGGATTGACTTAGAAACAGAGGACTGTGGCTGACAAAGAAGTCTGACATGTGGGCACAAGTAGATGTAGTTTTTCTTTTTTCTTTTTGTAAAAATTTATTTTCTGAAGAGTGTTGGTTATTGTGCAAACTCTGAAGTCAGCCAAGAGGAGACAAGATCATGTCAAGGATGAGGATAATACGGCTGGCAGCAAAGTGCAGTGCTGGTTTGTGAGTCTGGCTCTGTGAAAGGCAAAAAAAAAGTCTTGAGCAACATATAAGGAATTTGCAGTGAAAAAAAAAAAACATAGAAGATATAGATTTTGTGAAGGATAAATTTTAAGGCACAAATATCACTCTTGAGTGATAAGGTGACAACTATAAACAAGACAGCGTTATGATGTAAATAGCTGGCCCCCTCATATTGCTGAAAAGTTCAGAGAATACAGTCTAGAAGTGTAATGTATTACAGAAAGTGATTAACATCTTCCATGAACAACATCAGATGTTGAAAGCCTTTGAGCCAAGATGGCAAAAGGAAGGTATTTACATCTGTCAGAAAACTGAAAGCAAGTTTAATCTCAAAATGGCAAAAATGTCTTGGAAAATAGAGATAATAATTATATATTATCAAAAGGGAGAGCAGTAACCATTTCATAAACTCAGTGCTCTGGTTTTGTGTGTCATGTATGCCACATCTGTGGATTCCCTCAATTTATTGTAAAAAAAAACAGAACAAAAGGTGAATTCTTCTCTCTAGTTGACACATCAAGCAGCTGAATATGCTTCAGTTTTACAAAGACTTTCCAGGTGACTTTGAACATTACAGGAAAAATGTTTCTCATGGTCCTGGGGAATGTAAAGCATCCAATTCTGACAATGACTTACAAACAGAATATATAATTTTGCAGTCATTTAGTCAATTCCATCTTCATTGGAATGTTGAAATCTACACAAAACTATAATGAAAATTTTATTTTACTTCTTTTGCAGACTTGAAACTGAAGTTATAAATAGGCAGATAGCAAGGTGTTATGTTCAAAAGTATAAGTATCTAATTACTATTTAAAAATTAATCGCAGTATGATATCGTTAAATATACTTTTAGCGAATGAGCTACTGTAGATGAACATATCAAATGACATAAGTCGTTCCCCAACACAGCCTTTGATTACAGAAGCTTTCTGAATTTATGTTTGTTGCTTTAGTATCAAGTTGATGAAAAATTGTAATGCACAGTAAACATTCATAAATATACATAGATTCTCACTTTTGAATTTTGTCGGAGGTTGCAAGATCCAGTGAACCTGAGGACTCAGGGACTTTCTGTCACTGCCAGCTGACTTGATCTGCTGCAGAGAGAACCTGCTTCCCCAGATCTGGCCGAGAGTGATTCCAAGCAGGTATTCACTGTGCTAACACACGTGTGTACACACACACACGCACAGCTCTCCATGTCTCCTCAACAGCAGTCCTTTGACCCTGGGTCCACCCAGCCTCAGCCTTCCACTGCCTGGTCACCTCCTGTTTTCCACAGAGGGCCGCTCAGACCTGCAGTCCCCTCTTAGTGACTGGCACTTGGACTTCTTACCCTGCTCTCCGGCTACACCAGCTTGCAGTTTGCTAGTGGATCACGCACACATGCACACAGAGGCATACATACAGAACAGAGAGCATGTACATGCAGAAAATAGGAATAATTTAATAAGAAGACTTGTTACATGACATAAATGTTGAAAATTAAATATCAATATGAGGTGATTCTTGCTAACTGTAGATCTGTAGTCACATAGGTTAAATTTTATATGAAATCTATTTGTCCTTAGAGGCAATGAGGAGTCTTAGAGCTCTTACATCTCGTTTGTTAGAAGTCAGCCTAGCATGTCTGGGGTAATTAAGAAAGGTAGGCCTCAAACACCAGCTGTGGAAATAGGCCCTGAGCCATCATTTTGGGGCCAGAAAATCAAGAAGCAACGCAACCTGTTCCCAAGACCATATATGGAGATTTTAAGGAGGGGTTCCACCAGTGAATTTGAGGAGGGGGTGCTCTGACGACCCCCAAGACCACCAGAAGACCCTCGACTCAAAAAACTGAGCATACATAAGTGGGTGGGGAATATTATAATGATTTCTAGGAAAACTAATGATTATGTATTAGTATTCCAGGAATTATTAATGATTATGCATGAAATCACTAAATATATTCTGTCCAAATTTCCAGACTGGTGCACATGCTAGGTGGAGCGATCCCCCGTGCGCCCAGTGCTGCAATAAAGGAGTGCCTGCTTCTTAACTTCTCATTGCTGTTAAGGAGTTTTATTCCGGATTTCAGTAACAGACTAACAGGCTGCCTAGCTAGAGAAACATCCAGATCAGCAGCATTGTTTACATGTGACCAGCAAGTTTTATATCCTTTTCCCCCTCTATTTTCTCATGTATTTCTCTCTTTTCCACTTTGGTCCCTTGCTTTCCCCACCTTTTGTCCTTTGCCTAATCATAATTTTCACAAATTCTCACTGTTACCTTAGAATATCCTATAATAAGTTTTATACCCTTCCCAAATTCTCTTGCCCCTGCATCCAATAGCAAGTCCTATTCCCCTATAGGCAACAACCTATTTTGCATGGCTTTCTGTGGGAGAGATTCTTTCCTTGATTCCTGTTGTCATTGGGGAACATTGGCTGAATCGTTCCACTGGGATGGCCTTGGGGAGCAGCTGAGGTGATGGGCTCCATCTCTGCTGGGCAGGTTGTGAGGATCCCAGCTTGTCAGTCATCCTCTGATCCTCGCTGGGCCTTGGGGATTATAGTGGCCTTTAATCAGCTAACCCAACAAATTTAAATAAAAAAAAAAAAATCTAACTCCTTCTAAGCCTGTTTTGATGGACTTAAGGCTCCAGTACAAGAAACGTTAGCTCTGCGTGTAATGGAGTGTGAAAGTGCCAGGGAGATTAATCAGTGCCCTAGGAAGGCTGAATGGCTTGGATGCAATGTCTCTCTTAGGTGTAAATCCTCTGCGGACTGCAGGCAGTTGAATAAGTCTCAGAGTGCAAAGGAAGGCCAAAGTTTCAGCTCTGCCTATCAAGCAGACATGTGGGGTCAGAGAGGTGAAACCTGCAAAACTGCACATTTCCAAGTGTGAAATGGTTTCTTCTGCAAAAGCCAACAGTTGCTCCTGTTTTCCCAATTATTATTTTCAGTCCACTTTTATTATGCAATTGGAGCAGCTTTTTGATTAAATTTTCATTGCATTACATTTCCACTTCTAGCGTTTCAATCCAGCTTGCAAATGAATTGTGCGGAACATGAGAAATAGTACATCTGCCATTTTTCTTTGCTTCCCAATGCACACACTTTCCAGAGCTGCTGTAATCTGACATCGTTATAACATTAATTTATTGCACAAAAGGAGGACTAAAGGAAAATAACTATGGAAACATTGAAGTCTCTTAAAGGAAACCTCAGTATTTGTGAAATTAATAGTATAAAACAGAAGAAGTGAGCCTGTTTTTCACAGTTTTATTTTAATGTGTTAAGAATGCATATAAGACATGCATTCTTCACTAATAGTGTATGAAGTTTCTGTGATCTTGGATCATCTGGGTCTCCTAATAGGTGATAACAATTTTTAAAAATTGCAGAACAAATATCTAATCAGTCCCAAGTGCTGTAGACATGATGGCAGATCAGGAATGTTAAATCACGCTTTCTGCCCAGGACCAGTGAATCCACCCTCTTGTACATTCTTGTTTCCATGCCTAAGGTTTATCGATGAAATGTCAGGAGGTCTACAGGCCTTCAAATAATTATAAAGCATATGTAAATCATCGAATGACCAATGAATTCCTCCAAACCCCCAGAGCTCTGCAGTGAGCACACAAGACCAGGCCCTTATCGTCAGTACCTCTACAGCATGTCTCACAAGGGGACAGTGACCAAGGCCACAGCCCAGCTTAGGGAGGAAGGGCAGAGGTTTGCTTTGATGGCTCTAGAACTGGTGGCTGGAGAAGACATCTTTGGGAGTCCTCTATCACTTCCTCATCTAAATTTACTATCGACTTTGTGCCAGTAACACAGCTATGGCCAGTAACAGCTTTGCCATCAGACTCTCTAACACCAGCATACGGGATCACAGCAGGTTTGTCTCAAAAGCATTTCCAGGGAAGCCACAGATGCTTGTCAGGAGCACCATGTCACCAGTGAGAACAAAGCAGTGATCTACCCGAAGGGCCCAAAAGAGGACCCAGGAAACTACAGGCCCATTAGTCTTACTTCAAACCCTGGAAAAGTAGTGGAATGAGTCCTTCTAGAAACTATTACTAACAAAATGAAGCAGGTGACTGGGAAAAGCCTAGACAGGTTTATCAAAGGCAAATCATGCCAGACTAACCTGGTCACTCTCTACAACAAAATAACATTTTCTGTTGACATTGGGAAAGCAGTGGATGTTGTTCAACTGGAATTCAGTGAAGTGTTTGTCACTGTTTCTCACAGCCCTCTCCTAAACAAACTGTCAAGCCACAGATTGGATGGCTGGTCTGTGAGATGGACAGGAATTCAGCTAACAGGTTGCACTCAGAGGGTGGTGATCAATGCTTTTTACTCTGATTGGCAACCTGTCATGAGTGGGGTCCCCTAGGGATTGATACTGGGTCCCATGCTATTCAACATCTTCATACATTATCCGCATGATGGGATTGAAAGCACCTTCACCGTTTTTGCTGATGATTAAACTGAGTGGTGAAGTGGACACGTGAGAAGTGACAGCCTTCTTACATAGAGACCTGGACAGACTGGATGAGCGGCCTAGCAAGAACAGCATGGAGTTTAACAAAGGCATGTATAAAGTCCTGCATCTGGGATGACATAAGCGAAGAGCCCAGTACAGGCTAGGATCTGTGTGGCTGGGGAGCACCCTGATGAAAGGGACCTGGGGGTCCTGGTGGACAACAAGCTGAACATGAATCAGCGGTGCACCACTGCAGCAACTAAGGCAGATCGGCTCCCGGGCTGCATCTGCATGGGCATTGCTAGCAGAGATAGCGATGTGATCATCCCACTCTACTCAGTGCCTGTCAGGCTGTACCTGGAGTACTGTGTCCAGTTCTAGTCCCCACAGTTCCAGAAAGATGAGGACAGACTGGAGAAGGTCTAAAGGAGGGCCACAAAGGTGTTTAAAGGGCTGGAGAACCTGCCCTAGGGAGGAAAGACTGAAGGCTCAGAGGGGACCTTATCACAGTATTTCAGTACTTAAAGGGCAGGTACAGAGAGGATGGAGGCTTTCTCTTCACAAGGAGAAGATAAGAGGCAACAGATACAAGTTGCTCCAGGAGATGTTTCATCATGACATAAGAAAGAATTTTTTACCGTGAAAACAATCATGCACTGGAACAACCTCCCCAGGGACGTGGTAGTATCCCCATCACTGAAGATTTTTCAAGATACAATTGGGCAGGGTACTGAATAATCTCATCTAGGCTCCCTTTCCCCTGAAAGGTTGGACCAGATGATCTTTCATGGTCACTTCCAGCCTGGGCTGTTTTGTGATTCTATGAGTGTATGATCTTACGTCACAGGTAAGATCCTGTATCCTACAAATAGTTACTGAAGCTATTGCCATTGAAACGTGGATGGCCAGTAGTTTGTGAACCATTTAATCCTCAAACGATGACAGTAAGAAAAGAGCAATGAAAGCTTTAAAAGAAATTGGAATAAGTTGCAAAGTACAGGAAAATGCAGGAATAAAAAATAGATAAGGAAAAAGTGAGAAAAGGGTTAATTGTTATCTTAGATTTTGCTAGTCAGCTAGCCAGTATCCAAAATGGAGTTACAGTAGATCACTAGACAGTAGAGCAAGCAAATGTTATGAGATGACACAGATTTATGACAAGTGGGAGTATAATGAAAATTACAATCTTTCCCAAACACACATACTCATGAGGAGTAGTTTCAGCTGATAAAGCAGAGATCAACATAAGTCAAGGATAATTTAGTCTTTACTGCTACAGATACCACTTTCCTGACTGCAGATATCCATGTTGCTCACAGAAACAGTGAGATTAGCAAATAGTAACCAAATAGAATAAAAATAATTATCAATCAGATGATTAACTTCATCACATCATGAGATGATATGATAGTCTTCCAGAAAGGGGAGAAAATATGAATAACCATTTTTCCAAGAAATGTCAATTACATTTTCCAAACTCAATTTGTGGGGATGGTTAATGTCTTTGATGTCACTCTTTCCATTATATCTCTTTTCAGGCTTCAGAAATATTTAATGCATGAATACCACAGAATCTTTTCAGGAAATGTTTTTGTTAAATAAATGTGCTTTGACTGAGTTCATGGTAATTTTCTGTTCACTTTCTGTAGGTATACTTATATAAAAATTTAATGGCAAAAATAATCTTGAGTCACTTGAACATCAGAAAGCCCCTGTTCTAAATTACAAAATTTTGCGCAGGAAATTTGGTTCAAAGCATCCTGTTTACCCAATAAAGCAACAGAAAAACCCCTGTATTATTTACCATACAGTACACAGACCTATCTTCACATGGATCTGGTCTATTCACATCGTGTTGTGGAGGCAGAGAGTGCAGCACAGCTGTTTGACATTGACGAATTTTCGCTATGTCCTTGAACACCACTTGCTCAGTAACAAAAAACAGCAACTAGAACAAGATGAACAAACTGTAGAGTGATTATCAGAAGATGGACACCAAATGAGGACGCAACCTGTAATTGTGTGTGAGAAAATACCTGTTCCCAGTGGTGTCCACTGAAGCTAAACCTGAGCTGGACCCCTCTGTGACAGCCAGTCCATGCATGGGTGACTGTAGCACAGACTGAGCCAGATGTGCTATGCACACTTTTTCATCAAGCTGAACTGATGGTTCAGTTACTTCCCGCTTCACTCCTATAATTTGAAACCAATTTGTAGCAGTTCCAAATTATTATGGCCACTTTCCTGGCTGGCAATTTGAATAATAAACAGAAGTAGCTATTTTATTTACCTCAGTCAGGTTTAAATTTGCCACAGGTACTTAAATCTTATTTTGACAGTCATTTCTACACATGCCCAATTTGAAGGAATGGAAGCGACAGATGGTAGTAGCGGTAATTCCTGCTTCCATGAGGTTTCCCACAGCTCTAAAGTAGTTTTGATTAATGCCTGTGCTTATCACTTTATATCCAAGATCACTCCTATGTCAGAGTGATCTGACTATTAGGATGAGTAAACAACCGTTCCCTTCTCCATCTAGTTCATGTGTAGACATCTCTAATTTCTGGAATAACTAAAGTAAGTAGTTTTATGGACAAGGGCATTGGGTTCTTAGTGAGTTTTATGTATGTTGCTAGTCCCAACACTTGGCGTTTAGTCTTCCTCAGGGGCAATTCCCAGAAGTAAGATCTTCAAAAGAGGATATTCTGTAATAAAAATTTTGAGAATAAATGAATTTCCCTCTCCTCTCCAGGTATCACCTCCTCAATACAGAGTGTACTGTAAGTACACTTAAGAAGTAAAATTATTCTTTCATCTGCAGTGGTTGCTGTAGTTGGGAGCAGGCTGTATGGCCCTTAAATAACATGCTGCAATAATTCAGTCCAGTATTAAAAAGCATGTTATAATATGAAATGCTCAGGAAGAGACGGGAAAACCTACCAAAATTCACTGGATAACTATTTGAAACTATTAATTTATAAATGGTCTTTCTAGCGAAGAATACAGTTTTCCTCAGGTGTACAATTCGTGTCCTCTGTTTCACAGATTTAATTATCGTAAGATTTTGACAAGGTGTTTGGAGACTCTGCAGTCCCTTGATTCTGTTCATAAATCTGTAACACTGATTTTTCTAGGATGGGATTAGTGGCAAGAGATGCTAATTTCTCACTCCCCTCCCACCCCCCCACCCCTTTGAGTAGCGATAAGCCTAATGAGTGACTTAAACCCCTTTTTTATTTAATTAAGGCTAGACAAAGTATGTAAGTATGAGCTTGCACTTTTCTCATCCATCTTTCAAAGGAACTGTAACTTCCATGACCTGAGAGCATCTTGTGACTCCACCAACTTTTACTGTCAGTCTTAGGCAAATACAATAGCTCAGTGATATTCCTGGCTTTCCATAAACCAGTTGGTCTGGCACTCAGCTGTAGTCTATGACACCAAAATTTTTTTTGTCTCTGCAGAGGGTTTACATGTGACTAGGGTCCCTACACTGTGTTCACAGTGAGGGGAGATGTAGTCACTGCTGTTGGTAGAGTTGGTAGAGCCAGGGGCTGTTTCCTCAGAAACACACTCCAAGGATGGTGACAACACACGGTAGCAATTTTGTTAACTGAACAAAGCTTTTTTTACTGCTTTGACCCTGTTAATTGTTTTCAATTTAGCAAAGAAAAGCAAACAAAGAATTGGAGAAAAAAAGATCTAGAAAATAGATGGACTCCAGAAGGGACTTTAATACCAAAAGACATGAAGATGTGAGGGTATTTTAAAAAAGATTCAAAAGAGCTATGCGCTATTGTAATAGATGCAATGCATTTAACTCACAAGCCTCTTAACCCATTTCTGTGGTGTAGAAAGTAGATAAAACTCAATGAAACTAGAGACATCTGCTATGGAGAAAGAGAGGAGGTCAGATAAAATCTGAGCTACAGATCCCAGTGGCAGAAAATCTGCCAGGATGGAATACACCCATAAATGCCTCTCTGCCAGTGGAGAACCACTGGAAATGGCTGTCACAGCATATAATGTAATATCAAACCACAAACTTTCAGGTTTTAATAACAGGCAGGCACCAATCCCTGCTGACACCAGCAGAGACTCAACCCCACTGTACAGCTGCTTCAGCCCAGTCTCCTTGTCTATTTGAGCTGCAACTGCTCTTGTAGAGGCAGGGAGGTGTGACTTGTTTTGCTCTCAGTCTGTAGGGCTCACTGTGTACCAGCAAAAGAGAAGTTTTGCAACAGAGCCGGAGAAACTCCATTTGAGAGGTCCATTTGTCTCTGTCACCAGCAAACACAGCAGGTGACACGGTAATTGTCTATTGAGGATCAAACACACAACTGAGGTGAGAGTAAAATGTGTAGAGAAAATTATTTCTCTGTTGCCTGAGACACAAAAGCTCCAGATTTGACACATCCAGATTAAAATGGAATGTTTTTCAGGAGCTACCGCAACTGCTGCTGAAAACCCATCTCTGATGTCGAAGAGATGCAATCAGCCTGGCATAACTGATACCTCCCAGCAGTCACTGAAGGCGTGGGTAGAAGAGACCATTGCTCTGTTGTAGAGTGGATTTTGACTGAGAAATCCTAGTTATTTATAATAATTACTTTTTGTCAATACATATTTTGTACAGCATTTTCCAGGTAACTGGGTTGTAAGAGCTCGGTACTGAACACACAGAGCTGAGAAAGATTGAGCTCAATAAAAAGTCAATGGAAGGCATCTCCAAAAGCCAACCCAGGCCACAGGTAACCTAAATTGCTTCCCAAGATGCCTCCCCACCATGTCCCTGCCCTTCCCCCGATGCCACTTTTAGCCCTCCTGTCTCAATGACATTCTTAAAATATGTGGCTGGCACAAATAGAGTGTAATGCTCCGAGCTAGGGAAGGATACAGGAAGCTTGTGCAGCAAGTAGTTTCAGTGACAAATTCCATATTAACCTGGTCAGCCATTGTGTCTGTCTCTCTTATGAATTATGTGCCTAAAGTATCTTGAGACATTCAGAAGAGCTTCCTGGCTCCTGAAAGGTCACTGTTTTATAACTACTCCAAGCTCTAGTCCTTGTCCATCTTCCTCCCTGACCCTTGTCATCTCTATTGAGTGCCTAGACTAGCTGTTCCCAAAGTTCCATGCACACACAAACCAGCTGCTCCTTCTTTCTCAGGCCATTCCTAGACTCAAGTAAAGGTCAGCTTGTTTATAAACCTTTACACCTGATTTTAAACTTTCACCTGGGTGCACATCAAAACAGCTTTACTTGAACAAAGTTCAGCAGGAATTTTGCATTGGTAGCAATGAAATGGAAAAAATGTGTATGATGAAAGTAGAGAAATACTGCTGGCTGCCTTATATACTCTAAAGTTTATACATTATGTTTTCTGGCTCTAGTCCAGCATATCGTAACTTATAATTATCTTTCTTTAATTAATTAAAAAAATAGGAAAACTTCTGAGAAGGAATGATGGAACATACCAGCTAAGGACTTAATTCTTGGAAAGCTACAACTCTTTTCACCAAAATTAAGAGGAAAAGTCAGCCATGGAATGATTACTGACACATCAATACTTTAGCCAGGGAATTTTGAAGAGCAGCAAGTTCAACAGTGGGTATAGCCAACTACTTTCATTTCAGCAACATCTCTTGTTTTGCTAGAAATATCTTAAATTGCTACATTTTTGCAAAAATCAAGGATTCACTGTCATGGCATTGACACTACAAATATAGCTCACTGGTTTTACTTGTATCATTTGAACTTGGGATCAAAGTTTTATATTATTCACCTTGGTTGACACCAATTCTTTTTTCTTGTATAAAGTGCAACTTTCTATCTCAAAGAAAATGCATTCAGAAAAAGTAGCTATCTCTGTCAAATTCTACCCATGATCCTCTACAAAAAGCTTCTTTGTAGAAGTAGTTTCATGAGCCGTTCATGAAATTTTCTTCTCTTTGGAAATACGTGTAGTCAGGCAGCAGGACGTGCTCGTTTTGTCTTGAGCTTTTATCTTCAAGAGATCCTTTCAATATTCTGGTCTTAAAGGCTTTGCGCATGAATGAATTTGAGGTCTAATCCACTGACTGAATTGCCTAAATTTCTGATGCAAAAATTTCATGCGCAGGCTTTGTGATGAATAACGGAGTAAAATTAATTGTAAACAAAAAATCCATTGCTTCTTTTAAAAGGAACAAATAATTCTACTTGCTCATCACCTATGCTTTGTACAATGTCCATCTATATTGAGTTTATATACAGGAAACTACTGCCGCCAAGAATAAAGATGGGAGAAGAGGCTCCTCCAAGGAGAAAATGGAAATGCTGCTGAAATAGAAGGATCAAGGCAATTAGTGCTACTAGGGCAATCTCTGCAGCTATGCTGCTGGTGGGATAGCTGAGAAATGCAGAGTTTTTCAGATTCCATCATCTTGCAGAAGCTTACTAGAACTAATCAGGAATCAGGTATCCACTTGCACATAAAATTCCAGTTTTCTTCTTCCTTGTTTTTAGCAGGTTTTCTCCCACATCTGAAAGCCAAGCTGAAATGTCTACATTTCCACAGAAAGCAAATTAAAATATGTTTTCATTTGGACTTAGCATTTTTTTTTACAACACTGAAACCTTACACTTTCGGAAAGTTGGGTCAAAATAGTATCGTCTTACAATTGTATAATATTAATCACAGTGTGCTTAAAATAATATATCTAGGGATATTACATAATATATATAGACAAATGAACACTGATGGCAAAAAGTTTTTATTGTCTTTTGAAGCAAAGCAGGGCAGTCCAAATATTATGTTTCAACTTTTTTCCTTTTTTTACATTAAGGTCCTTCAACAGAAATACTTTCACTGTATCCAAACTACATTTATCTGATGCATATTTTTCCGATGCATATTTTCCCATCAGAACTTTTTAAGTGGATGTGCTTATTGTATTGGCAATAGGAGAGTAGATTGTACTGGAGAAAAGCCTACAAATCACTGATTTCCACATGTAGGTGCTCTTAACACATCTCATCTGTAAGCAGATGTTTTGAGGACACCACCTGCTGACAGTCTTCCACTTGTTTTTATACTTTCTTAAAGGTTACATTTTGCCTGGGATTTGTGAACACCCTTTGTTTTGTTGCCATCAAAAGCAGACTTGGCATTCAAGAGCAAGGTTTTCTCTGCATTTAAACAAGTTTGTGGGTGTATTTTGTACTACAACTTTGATGCCTATTTTTCTGACAGTATATTGACTGCATCTAATGTTCAAAGCCTCACGTGTAATCCTCTCAAATGTTGGGGAAAAAAGGAAATCTAGTTTAAGCTTAGCAGAACAAAAGTATTGCTAAAAGTAAAATGCATGCTATTAAGAAAACTATTACTTCACTGCATATTTTTATTTCCATCTCCCCCTTTGCAGACATGCATGCACAGGGAGCAGGAATGGGCACAGCCCCACTTTGGCTGTTGGGGAGCCCAGTGCATGGCTCATGATGCAGAAGTGTGTGGGGCACCGGGAAGGTCTAACAGAAAGTAAGAAAGCAGACTGGCTCATCACCTGGGCTGCCCCAGAAACCTCATGCTTTCCACTGACAGTTGCATCTGAACCTGTGCCCCAAGATTAAAAGGTTGCATGGGCTGCCACCAAACACCTGCTGCCTAACCATTGCTTCTTCTGCCCCCTTTTTCTTTGAGCCAGCATCATCAGAGGAGCACAGAAATGTTGTCCAGATGATGAATTTCAGTAGTCCAGTTGACATGGCAGGCAGATGAGGGATTCTGAGATTGCTCTCTGAGCAGAAGACAGACTACAGCAGTTTGCAGTTCTGGCATTTCATAAAAAAAGAATAAAAGGTGGTGGCAACACGAGCACGGAGATAGCCCAGAGGAACGGGCAGCCCTGCCAACAGGAAATACGGCAGGTCTGTAAAACCAGGGGAAATAAAGAAGCTTGGAAACAAAGAATGTCTGAAGGAAAGTACAAGTAAGGCTTCATTTCAATTAGTGATTACTTCCTTATTTTTGATCATGTGGATTATTCTGTAAGTATTACGCTTGCATTAAAATGTTGTAGAAAGTGCTGAAAATAGAATTTTTAAATTGCTATTTGAATATAACCTAGCTAAATCAAGAACAAGGTAAAAAATGGACATTTTGCCATTAACTAAATTTGAAATTGAGAATTTTTACTTCTAAAATACCATTGCAATGTGTGTTGACAAAGGAGTTAAAAACTTTTTGTAAAAAATGAAGTTTTAAAGGAAAGCTGTTCTGGTCGTTTCTTGAATCTATTGGTCCAACTACAAAGCACATTTATAAATTGCTCTGAGTTACTGTAAAAAAAGCAACATACGTGTGTATATGTGTAACATGAAAACATACATTTACATTACATGTGTGTGTGTGTGTGTGTGTGTATATATATATGCACATGTATGTCAGTCAGAATAAGACTGAACACAACTTTCCTCTGGGAATGGGATGAGTAAAACCAAACTTTGTGATAGATAGAAGTGATTACTTTGAAAAGGAAAATATTGCTTTTCACTAATAACTTAAAGATCACATCACAGGTTGCCTAAAACCTCCTTAAATTGGATTTTGGTGCCTCAGTTCCACACACAGACTCAGCAGTGATCAATCTTCTATCATGCTAAAATCAATAGTTACTCCTACGAATAGCGCAAAAGGTCCCATGACAGCTGGAGCAAAGCTGCAGACATGCTCATTGCCATGAAAAGCTGAGCAGAAGGAAGAAAGAGAAAGGAGAACAGGAGTGGTTTGTGTGGTCTGCATCTTGCTCTAGTAATTAATTCCTTATGGTCGAAGAGATTGTACCGTTAATCCTATTTTCTTACACGTCATAATAATGTCAGTTAAACAAAGCATTATTAGGGTAATATTGGTCTCTGTGTATTATAATATATGGTCATAAATTGAAAACACAATAC
This sequence comes from Ardeotis arabs, assembly GCA_011801015.1. Taxonomy (NCBI): domain Eukaryota; kingdom Metazoa; phylum Chordata; class Aves; order Otidiformes; family Otididae; genus Ardeotis; species Ardeotis arabs. The sequence continues at coordinate 33,198 of JAAGAY010142786.1, forward strand.
TGGTCCATGGCAACCACAAGAAGTGTGATTCTTGAATCCAGCTGAGCAGCTGAAAAGATGACATTTTAATATAGATGATAGAACCAATTTAGAATTGAATGTGGAAATAAACACAGAGCTGCAGTTGAAAACATAATTAGAACACGCCCTAAGTGAGGAATCAAAGTTACACATTGTCATAAACTGAGTTTGCTTTCATCACGTTGTTATAATCTCCAACCATCTGTTCCTTGACGGAGATGGGAATGCTCTGCCATTAACAAGAGAGTCATTCACGGGAGCAAATGGGCTGAAACAGGGTCTGAGGAGAGGCAGAGGGTTTCCTCTCAGGTTATGGATCACTAAAAAGAGCTTGCCAAGGACATGTGCATGTAGTGCAAAGAGAAGGGATGAGCACACTTACAAGAGCACAAACTGAACATATATTGGTTTTCACCTTTAGGGCAAGAATATGCAAACCAGAAAATCCCCTTTGCAACTGAGAAGACAATTTCCAGATTTGAAAAAGAATAAGGAGGAGGAGGGGAGGAGCATCTCACGTTTGGGGGAATAACTGGCAAAATTCAATGCAGAAATAGGATTTTTCTGAGCTATTTCTGAGACAGGCATCAGACTGGATTTATCAGTGTAAACAAGACAATGCAGATGCGCAGGGGGTTCTTCCTGCTTTGACACATCCTACAGACGAGGCTGAGGATCCGGCAGGAAAACCTTCCTGTCGTCTATTACAACATGAAGCAAGCTTGCAGACTGCAGCATGATAAAGGTTGCTTCCAATCCAGACTATTCTATGATTCTGTGATACACCTCAACTGTGCAATAAATATATGATGTACCTCAGTGAGTGCATTATACAAATAAATTCATATTTGATGTTTTTGCAATAGAATTGTAAAAGCTTATAGAGTGGAACATTTTTAACAGCACAAAAGGCGTTTGTTGGTGTGTTTTTCTGTGCTGGATCTAGTAAGCAGATTCAGCAGCTGTCCTCATTTCCTTCTCATTGCTTTTTTCTTCAGTGGCAAATTCAATCTGCTCTGTGGCACCACAGTTGCCATATGGTCCGTGGCCCATCACTCATACGTCCTTTGAGATACTGGCAGGACTCCCAGAATTATGCCCCTCCTCATCAAGCTGATTTTTATTCCTTCCTTAGATTTCTCTTTCCATCGCCTGCTTCTGACCGTCCATCCTGCCTTTGTCATCATCCCCCAAAACTATCCCACTAAAACCAAAGTCATCTTACGCATTTAGGGACCGTGCCTAGCATGTTTTCCCCTCACCCCCCTTACCTGTGACCCTGTATCTTTTATTTTCCTCTTTCAACTCATATGGCTTAAGAAGGGCTTTCTATTCATTGAAATGTAAACAGAATGCAAGGTAATTGTGGGGTATAATTTAGCTTGCCTTTTGGTAGCTTTCCCCTTATCCCAATGCTTCCTGACCTCAGAGGCCAAAGATGATTAGAGTAAATTTATGGTTACTTTGCTGTGAAGCAGCCTGGAGTGCTCACACAATCAGTTTTGATGTTTTCAGTGCCAGAGGAAAGGGCCTCCAGGTGACAATAACCATGTGAACCACATTTGGTAGAGCTACATGAGCATGGTTGTTAACACCATCTAGCATCTCGCAGCGTTTAATGACGAGAGGAGTACCATCAGACTGGCACCCTGCAAACATAGATGGGAAGCAGTACTTTATCTGAATAAAGTCCCCACTATTTATGGGCCTAAAAATCTAAGCAAAGAAAATCAGAACTGAAACTCCCTTGTGATGCTGGTAAATACATATTATCTGCATTTTTGAAGTGTAACGAAAACTGTAAAAAGCACAAAGACAACTGATATCTTCTGATAATAATCCTATATTTCTACCAAATAATTATTTTTCTTCCTTTAATATCATACAGTGAACGCTGGAGGAAGTTGCAACAATAAAGAAGACAGAAGGACATGTTCTTCTGATTTAATGAAAAATTATTTTTTAAAATTGTTTTATCAATGTCAATACAAACACAATATGTCCTGGAGGAAAAATTCTATATCTGTCATTTACGAAGAAAGACAGACACAAGGAAAAGAAAAAATATTAAATTAGGGCTAAGAATGTTTAAAATGGGTAGCTTGTCTTACTTCAAATTAAAAAGTGATGTTAAATAGTTTCTATTTTTATTTACAAAACTCTCTGAGTAGCTGAATTATTTATATGCTGTACTTCTGCAGAATGCTAGCCAGCCGTTTTGCACAGATGAAAATAAAGCTTATGCTACACTGTTGTATCTGAAATCTGAACACTGTGACACCTGTGTAACAGTGACAGTAATGTTTTTTTGGCATGTTTGTGTAATAAAGAACATCTCTGCCAACTACAGCTAGAAAAATATCTGTTCCCATAAGAAAATATTCTCCCAACCAAAAGAACTCTCATCTGTGTTTCTTTTCAACGCTTCTTCGGACAAGAAGTCTTATGGTTGTGGTGTTTCGTGTTTGCATTATTACTCCCTAGGCTGTGAATCACCGTAAAACTGCATTACCCACCCAGCCCTTGGAGGACACTGGAGGAGCCTGCAGGCACATGGAACATGCCTGCCACTGCCTTTTGCCATGGGAGAAAAATCCATACTTGGAAAAACATCTGTAAAAGTACAGCTCTGAACTGTCGTATGGTAGCAAGATGGGATACAGTTATCTGCTGAGGTATACAAGGCATGCCAGCCTCCACCCCAGAGAATAACCTAGAAGCTGTAAATAAGCCTCCATTCTTAGTATCCCTGGAAGGAATAAAGCAGAGATGCATGGACCTGGCTGCTGTCCCCTGGCCACCCAGCAGTACACACAGGCATTCGAACCTGGGGCTAGCTCCTGGTCTTCTCCCTCCTCTCTTCAGGGGTATTCTTAATATCATGATAAAAACAGAAGTCACTTACCTGTAACCGTAGCTCTGTAAGGCATCTGTTGATGTATGTTTCGAGGAAGATGGGTATACACTCCATGAACTTAAACAGGGACAGGGACAGAGAGCACATCTGTGGCAGCACGTCCATGAGTATGTCCTGGGGAAACAACTTCCCAGGAACTCCTGGACACTGGCTGTGGCTGCCACTGAGGCTGGACCTGGCTCTGCTGGAGTCCTTGGTGCTCATAGCCTCTTCCGTTAACTAGGCAGAAGGTTTTTCCTCAGTGTGACAGTTATGAGCTCCCTAACTTCCATCCTCACCCTACTTCAGTCAGTAGTCCAAGTAATGCATCCGTCGTGATCTTGTTGAAGGAGGCTGCACTTGAGTCTTTCTTCTGAATGAGGAAAGGACCCTTTCAGGAGGATATGACTAGTGTGTTCAGAGAAAGGGTACTGGGTACATACAGACTTCGTCCTAGCCTGTGTTGAGGACGGCCATTGCTCAACATGACTTGCTGAATGAAGCACATGTCACTTAACTTTGAGACAGAATCACATCATTTCTGATGGAAATGTCATGAAGAAGGATAGACATAACTCTGAATCATGTAAGAAAGTGCTGCTTGTGCAAGAGTCCCTGGGGAAGGAACCAGAGTAGGAGCTGTTTCAGCATCACATTTATTTTCATCCTTCATGTGGGCCATGAGACTAGCTACAGTACCAGCAAACTAGCATTCAGTACAACATTCAGATACCTGGCTCTGACCACACAGTAATTTCTTTAAAGAAAAATCACAACAGTAGTTTCAGAGTGGCAGGATATTTGAGTTTTTAGGGTAGAAGCATCTACATGCACATTTTCCTGCTTTATCATTTTCAGTGCTCAAAGTTTAGTATAACAGTTACTACTCCTTACATGGCTGAGTGTCAAAGGTAAATTCATGTGTATAATAAGGTTCACCCTACAGCAAAGGCATGGATAGCTCTTGGTATGGAAGACTGTTGGTCCTGTTATTTCAGTATTTCGTGCTGATACATGTGATGTGTGAGAGTAAGTTCTGAGTTCCCAGAGTGGCTGGCATATTTGACTGGGGTATTTTATTGTTGGAACGAGTCCAGAAGAGGGCCACGAGGATGATCAGAGGGCTGGAGCACCTCTCCTATGAGGACAGGCTGAGAGAGTTGGGGCTGTTCAGCCTGGAGAAGAGGAGGCTCCGGGGAGACCTTACAGTGGCCTTCCAGCACCTAAAGGGGGCTTATAGGAAGGATGGGGAGAAACCTTTTAGCAGGGTCTGTTGTGATAGGATGAGGGGTCCCCATTTTAAAATAGAAGGAAGCAGATTCAGACTGGATATAAGGAAAACATTTTTGACAATGAGGGTGGTAGAACACTGGAATAGGTTGCCCAGAGAGGTGGTGGATGCCCCGTCCCTGGAAATGTTCAAGGCCGGGTCGGATGGGGCTCTGAGCAACCTGATCTGATTGGAGATGTCCCTGCTCCTTGCAGAGGGGTTGGACTAGATGGCCTTTAAAAGTCCCTTTCAACTCTAACCATTCTATGATTCTGTGCTGAAGCCCCTGCCTCCCATTTCCTCTCTATGTTTCTGGCAATCCTATCCCTACGGTGCAACACTGCAGCTTCTCTGCAGCCCCGTGGAAGTTTAAAAGGAGCAGCAGAGCCATGGAGGCAGCAGCTCATATCTGGGCTCCTCTCCCTTCCTTCCCTCTTGCAGTTTTGGTCAGCATGGATTTGGCATGGGAGTATGGCTCAGTTTGGACCATGGGAGGTACTCTACTGCACTGAGGCAGGAGAGATGAGAATTGCTCATAATCAAAACTGATTCTGGGATTTTCTGTAGAGATTATTATTATAGTCTGTCCCTTGTTTTATCAGGACAGCATCTCTCTTAAGGAAGAGAGTTCTCTCCAGGGCAGCACTGAAGCTGTCAAGAAAACTGCCAAGAAAATGTTAGAAAAGAAGTGAGGAGATAGTTGGATGCCATTTTGCCATAGGAACTGTTCATTGCACTTCCTTGGAAAATAACAAAATGATAATTCTGGAATTTGCTGAGTTCAACTTGTTCTTTACATTCTTGTTAACAGCTGACTGTTTAGTAAGACTGTAAAACAGAAAAATAGTTTTCCAGTCCACAATGACACAGAATGCAGTTTTCCTGGAGATCATCAATACAGCAAAAGTAAAATGAGTGAGATAAGAGCTTTGGTGGTTTTAGCAGAGATAGAACCATTTTCTTTTTTTTTGCTCCAAATCTGTGAATCTTTTACCTTAGTTTATTTTATGTAGCATCCTTGAAGATATGCATTTGCATAATATCTTCCTTCATAATAAAATGCTGCCATGTAATTAGCAATGCTAAATGCATCAGCATCATGGAGAGCCACAGAACTTTGTTTGGGAGCGATCACGCAAATTAGACACTGCTGGCTGTGATCGGTCAGAGGGAAAGAGATGGGGAGAAATGAAAACAGAGGTAATGGATGACTATGGAAGAGTGTATGAGGATATGAATTAAGTAAAAATGTAACAAGACACACTGTGAGGAGATGTGACATGCTGATTTATCTTCAGATAAAATTATGCTCTTTACTAAGCATAAAACTGTGACAAAAATGAGGATACAAGCAAACAAACAAACAAACAAAAAAAAAACAGAAAAAAAAAAAAGGCCAAGACTCGTAAGGTATCTCGTTTTATCAGCTTTGGAGATGTGAAGTGAGGCACTTCCCCACTTGATGGTTCTGTCCCCATGCAGAATTTTGCAGAGTCCTAAGGTGCTTGCCAGTTTCCACTAGATATTTCCCTAGATTAGATAAGACTGTCCTGCTGCTTTCCCATTTTGATTTCAGGAGAACAAATCTGTTTAGTGAATGCCAATAAATTGCTGACATTCAAGAAACAATAGGCACTGAGGAAGGATATAACACCAGGTAAGAAATATAAAAGTTTTCATTTGCACAGCGGTAGCAGGAGGCTTCCATGTGGTATTCTGATAAACGCAGGATACTTCGGCATTGCGTTGACTTCAGTCATCAACTTCTACAGCGACATTTTCTATCTTTAGGTAGCTTTATAAATGTAACATATTTCATTTTTTCTTTCTGCACAGGAGAGTTTGAGGTAGTTTTACTCAAATCAACAGTACGTGACTGTATTAGCATAAAGCTAAAGCAGTTGAGTATCCCACATGGGCAGATAACAAGGGCCCACCCCATCACTCAAGTTATTCCTCGTTTAAAGGAGGCATCTTAACAAGATCATGCTCATTAGTGGCGTACTGGGGGGCAGCAGCATTCATGTATGTGTCCCCCAGATGTCTGGACACGTCCTCTCCTGCTTTGCAGTTCTTCACCCTGCTCTGCAGATGAGTCTGGGAACTGGCTGTGCACAGGAGAAAGGTACCTATGAAGAAACTTTTTGGCTAACACATAGCTGAAAGAAACAGCGGAAAAAAATATTCTTTCCACTCTCAGCACTAAAAGTCCTCTCAATCTCCTGATTTCCTTTGGTTTATCACAGCTGCTATCTTGAAAATAAGTGATATAGGAAAGCTGTGATGAGAGAAAAAACAGTTGATCTTACCCAGATAATGTCAAATTTATTTAAGCCAATATAAAATCGTAAAATCTTTATCTGAGAGGAGAACTTAAGTTTGATGACGTCAGACTTATTATCTGCTAGATGATGTTTAACTAGATTAAAATTGCAGTTTTTTAACCAGTTCATTCAAAACAAAAGAAGACTTACATAGGTGACTGTCAGTAAATGTTACAATGTCTGTAGAAGTAAATCCTAAAGAGACTTGAAGTCCCTGGATGTAATAGACATTAATGATCTGGTAGGCAGATATTCAGGGAGACCTGGCATGGTTGAAGTGGGATGCTTCAAAATTATTTTTAGCAGCAGTCTTTGTGGCTACGAAGGCAGAAGGCAGGAAAAGTGCTAATTGCTCTGAAATAGCAGCATGGTCAGACTCATCCTGTCAAAAGGTCAAACCCCTGCTATAGGCTGTTATCCGTACGTGAATAAGATCACAGGTTACGGCAAATAAGTATCTTTTCCCTGATACAGCTCATCCACTTTGATCAAGTCGTAGCATCCTAATTTGAGTAACTGAGTACAAGGATAATTAGCAATCATGCCAGTGATAGTACATTTATTCAAATTAAGTCAAATGTGAGAAATCTGTTAGTTTTTTTTTTTTTTAGCCAGCACAGATGAGAAACAATTAGCAGCTAATTTTAAACTTCTCTAAAAGAGAAAAACAAATTATAGAGGATATTCCTGCTTTACATGTTAAGACAGCCCTGGACTTCCATGAATAATATTTTAACATGATTCAGGAAACTGATTTCCTCCTTTTGCTGCCCAGTTGTGGAACAAAAGGTTTTGATCTAATTGCTCTCTTACCTTCTTTTTCTCTCCACTCATTCTGTGCCTGTATGAACATGAGGTAGGATCCTTTCCAAATCAGGTTTCATTTTGCAACAGGACCATGCGATGGTGATCTCCCTCGTCTCAAATGAGGCCTTTGTATGTGATTTTTGACCACCTCCATCTGGGTGTATAGCCCGTAAGCCCTGGGTTTGCTGTACTGTGCTGATTGGCAGTGTCCACGTGGACCAACAGCCTTGTACTGGAGGCTGCATAGTGTGGTTTGGAGGGGTCTTTGAGAGCAGCACCTCACACTTTCCAGGCATCGCACAGGGCAAGAAGCTCTGGTCCCTGGGTGCATCTCCCACGGGAGGGTGCATGCAGTGGTCCGTGCCAACCTTGAACACTAATCTGCTCTCTCCTGAAGGTCTCCCTTCTGCTTTCTTGATACTCTCCCCTGTCAGATTCATTTGCTTTGCTGAGGGCTTGGGAGGCACAGGGCTTCCCAGGGCTCTGGGCAGGCTGTGTCTGCTGTTTGCATCCCCAGGGTGGCCATGGTGCAAGGCCAAAGTGCTCTGTGCCACTCCAGAGTAGCAGGGACCAAAGACACACTTTCACCCTCCCGTCGGCCCCCTGACTCTGATCTCTTTGCCCGGAAAGCCACCTCCTGCCCTGCAGGGATCCCTCCTGAGACACCAGGAAGAAGTTGGGTCTGGAATGGGCTTCCCTGAAGCTTTGCCTGGCTTTGAGGCAGAAACAGGACTGGTATCTCCTTCACTTAGAGTTTCATGCATGTGCCAAGGAATGCCCCAGGAATCAAACCAAATAACACATAAATTAAATAGAAAAATCCCAGAGCAAGTATGTTAGAGTTTAGTGAATCCTATTGATTTATTCCTTTATAATATGAAGCTACAACATAATGATAATACGAAGTTAACACACTAAAACAATCCTTTTCTAAGCAATGATTCCAAGATGAGATTTTTCAGAAAGTTCTCCCCACCCAATCCTTGGTGAAGACCCATGTATGCCAATGGTACTAACACCAGCAAAGTGAGGACATAGCAAGCTGGGAACAGTGTGCAGTATTTCTCTGATTCAGATGAAGGACAGTGTGCCTTCTGCATCACGGTGACCTCTGCCTGGTGCTCCCTTCCAGTGCTCAGCTCGCCTCGAGGGAACAAACACTGGCTTTGCAGGTCGCAAAGAGCTTTAGGCCTTTTCCTTGATTTTTCTTAGAGGGAAACAGAGCCAAACTCTGTTCTGCATACCTCTATCAACTGCTTTAAGAAAGATCCACGTCTTCAAAAGAAACTCATAAAACATGCAAACAAACATGTATTATTTAAAAGCAGCTGCAGCTGTAGTGATTATGTGCAAAGAATAACAGCCCCACGTCCTAAGCACCACATCCTGCCAAAAAGTCTGTGTGGATGTAACCCTAGGATCTCATAGGCTAACGGGAATGAGTACAGCTAAGCATCATGCTGACAACGGCCAATGACGTTAACATTTTGCAGTTCAAAAATCAGTTTTCCCCATACTTCCATCTGTTTGGTCCAGCCCTGGGAACTTTGCCACCGAGAGCCAGACTGGCTCGTAATATTTGGATCAGCTCAATTTTCTGGGTGCTTGAGAAAACTGTTAACACATGCCCTGAGTCCCGGTCAGTAGACAATGACAATTTTGGATATATTTGGCCTAACAATGGAAAAACACAGTATCAGTGATGGCTTATACTAATTAAATCTACCTCCCTAGAATTAGGCCATATGCGATACTGATTCATTCAGTCATAGGGTTTCCCACTGCAGATATAGCGATAACAATGCAGAGACAGTGAGCTGAGTGGCTCTCAGCAGCACATGAGAGCAAAATACATAGCAGACACACAGCACTAAGGGTCAGAAAATAGTAAAAAAAAAGCACTAGGCAAAGCTGTAGAAGTACTACTTACCTGATCCTTATGATATCTCCAGAAGGGAGCTTTTCGGGTGCTGTGTTAAAAAAACAAAGGCTCAAATCTGTTCAGTTTCCATGCCCAAGGTACTGCAATATAGCCTGGGAGGAATACAGAGAAATTGTCCAAGCGGATAGGGATCAGGTTAGGAAAGTTAGAGCCTTAACAGAATCAAATCTGGCCTAGGATGTCAAGGGCAACAAGAAAAGCTTCTACAGGTATGTCAGGGATAAAAGGAAGACTAGGGAAAATATGGGCCCTCTCTGGAAGGAAACAGGAGACATGGTTACCCAGGATATGGAGAAGGCTGAGGTACTCAACGACTCTTTTGCCTCAGTCGAGGCCGTGCAAACCTCATGAAGTTCAACAAGGCCAAGTGCAAGGTCCTGCACATGGGTGTGGGCAATCGCAAGCACAAATACAGGCTGAGTGGAGAATGGATTGAGGGCAGCAATGAGGAGAAGGACGTGGGGGCACTGGTGGATGAGGAGCTCAACATGAGCTGACAATGCACGCTTGCAGCCCAGAAAGCCAACCACATCCTAGGCTGCATCAAGAGAAGCACGGCCAGCAGGTCGAGGGTGGTGATTCTGTCCCTCTACTCTGCTCTCGTGGGACCCCACCTGCAGTACTGCACCCAGCTCTGGAGCCCCCAACATATGAAGAACATGGACCTGTTGGAGTGGTTCCAGAGGAGGGCCACGAAGATGATGAGAGGGCTGGAGCACCTCTCCTATGAGGACAGGCTGAGAGAGCTGGGGCTGTTCAGCCTGGAGAAGAGGAGGCTCTGGGGAGACCTTATAGCAGCCTTCCAATACCTAAAGGGGGCCTACAGGAAAGCTGGAGAGAGACCTTTGACAAGGACATGTAGTGATAAGACAAAGGGTAATGGTTTTAAACTGAAAGAGGGTAGATTTAGATTTGGTATAAGGAAGAAATTCTTTACTGTGAGGGTGGTGAGGCACTGTAACAGGCTGCCCAGAGAAGCTGTGGATGCCACATCCCTGGAAGTGTTCAAGGCCAGGTTGGATGGGGCTTTCAGTGACCTTGTCTAGTGGAAGGTGTCCCTGCCCATGGCAAGGGGGTTGGACCTTTAAGGTGATCTTTAAGGTTACTTCCAACCCAAGCCATTCTGTGATTTTATGAATTTGGGTAACTGCTCACTGAAAACCAATAACTATTTCTGTTTCATTTTCTGGATGGACACTGAGGCCAAATAGTCACTCAAGTAAGCAGGAGAAGGGTTGGTCCCTGTAGGGGTCTTGAGAGAGACAATTTCTTGGACGACTATCATACAAGCTGAAGCACAAGTGCCAGTGTCTCCAGGCACAGATGTTTATCACCCTGCCAGGCACAGAGTGTCATTAGCTCACTTCTCACTATGAAACCACAGAAGTTACAGGTTCTTTGATAACTGAGCACTGATAAAAGCTCAGTGACATTTAGAGTTTTGGATTCGCTCCATTCTGTACTGCAAAGGTGAGAGAAGATTTTGCAGCGATGGTCCCACATGCGTTGCTCTGCCAAGCTGTGCTGAGCTCTGAGCTGAGCCCAGAAGATCCAGACTGCAGCAAGTGCTGGCCTTAAATCCCTGCTTTTCAAGCCATGCCAGGGCAAAAGTTGAGATGTACCATTTCAGAGGAAAGGAAAGGGAAAAGAAGCCAGGACTCCTTGAACCCTGCAGACTCAAGACAATTCACGACATTTCACAGAACACTGTGAGTCCCTTCAAACCTATGCAAAAAAAAAGAAATTTCCCTAGGAAAACACTGTTTTTTTGGTTTTTTTTTAAAATTTTTCCCTTAAATGTCTTTCTAATAAAAGTTTTCTGGTCAACTCTAATTTTGAATTTAAACAGTATAATCAGAAGTTTAGTTTTTTTGAAGAGGACTTTGTAGACTTACCAACTTGGACTTTCCTACTAAAGGTGAAAATTTTTCTGACAACAGAATATCAGCAAAAATCTCTTGCTCTTGTTCAGATTTATTGAAACGAGTTGTAAACCTGAGGAATTGTTTTGCGATCCACTTCATTCCTATGAAAGGCTCTGGCAGGCTGCATAACATAAGAGGGACTGCATAACACTCCAGAGCTTGAATGGCATTCAGAGAGAAAAAGGACTCCAAAGCCACTAGGTCATAGGTGTTCTGCTCTCCATTACTTGATAAAAGGGTCATTTCAAAATAACTCCAAGGAGTTTGAATAAAGGTGGCGTGTAGAGTTACCCACAGGCACGGAGGAGGTTTCAAGAGGGCTTCCTCAAGGGGTTCTGATCCTGCGCTCGTTCCTATTGTCTCGCTAAGGGTGGAAGGTCGTTGTTCAAATACGACATTCACAGGAATTTCTATTTGGGCAAAAGCTTAGTTTGCATGGCCTCTAAGAGATGAACCAAATTCAGATGAGATTTCTCAAATATGATGGCCAGTGGCTTGGCAACTTCATCCGCCAGTTCACTCAGGACCCGCGGATGGATCTCATCAGGCCCCATGGACTTGTGCACCTTCAGGTTCCTCAGATGATCCCAAACCTGTTCTTCGAGTACAGTGGGCGGTTCTTTGCTGGTGGATGCCCCTTCCCTGGAAACGTTCAAGGCCAGGTTGGATGGGGCTCTGAGCAACCTGATCTAGTGGGGGATGTCCCTGCTCCTTGCAGGGGGGTTGGACTAGATGACCTTTGAAGGTCCCTTCCAACCCTAACCATTCTATGATTCTATGATTCTATGATTCTATGATTCTATGATTCTATATACCGATGTCCATAGTGAGAAGAGAATGGGACCCTGTAACTTCAGGTACCTTTGAGTACCTGTTACTTCTCAGAAGACCCTCTCTAGCAGTGGTGAGAAGGCCCCAAACACACCAGTTTACAATGGGTACACACCCCAGAGGAATCTGCAGCACCACCTTTATGCCTTTATTGGTTAAGCAGATAGACGCAAATGAAGTTGTGGAAATGAAATTCTTCCCACGTCCAAAATGTGAACCTCCCAGTAGGACAACTGTAAGTTCCAGTTAAACTTGGAAGTACAAATACACAGAGCTTGAAAGCAAATTTTATGCAGGAAAGAGAATGCTTCTGGAAAGGAGTTATTGAATACTTTACATTCAAGAACAAGGATGAAGCATCTTTCTTTTATTCTTAATGTAGGGAAAGAGGCTTTCCATGTGCAGGGGAACAGGGTCTCTCTCTGCCTAAGGCTGCTCTGGTGTCTCCCACCTGGAGCAGTGTGTCCAGCTCTGGAGTCTCCAGTACAGGAAAGACATGGACCTGTTGGAGAGAGTCCAGAGGAGGGCCATGAAGATGATTAGAGGGCTGGAGCACCTCTCCTATGAGGACAGGCTGAGAGAGTGGGGGCTGTTCAGCCTGGAGAAGAGGAGGCTCCAGTGAGACCTTATAGCAGCCTTCCAGTATCTAAAGGTGGTCTACAGGAAAGACAGGGAGAAACTCTTTAGCAGAGCCTGTTGTGATAGGATGACGGGTAATGGTTTTAAAATAGAGGGAGGTAGATTCAGACTGGACATAAGGAAAAAAAAATTGATAGTGAGGGTGGTGGAACTCTGGAACAGGTTGCCCAGAGAGGTGGTGGATGCCCCATTCCTGGAAACATTCAAGGCCAGGTTGGACTGAGCTCTGAGCAACCTGATCTGGTTGAAAATGTCCCTGCTCCTCGCAGGGGAGTTGAACTATATGACCTTTAAAGGTCAAACCCTTCTATGATTCTATTACTTGCTGACTGAATCTGTGCAGACCCAACTCTATGCTTCAGGACTGCCCTGAGAAGCAGTGTGTGAGGCTCATTAAGTTTTTGTGAGTAACGAATCATTTAATTTCACCTTTAGGAAGCACGACACGTAAGAGCAGGACCGGTTCGTGGCTGTTGTTCATCTCAGCACTAGCGTGAGCTGCTGGAGGTGTTGTTTTGATGCAGTTCCTGAGGATGAAAAGAACCAGAAAGGTTTTCTCACTGTGAACATAGTTAGGAAGCACTTTGAAATTGTTTGATTACTGCCTTAGTATAATGCTGCCTCTTACTAAACACGGTTTGAAATCCCATTGTCAAGTCCTCTAAGAGCTCCTTGACATGTTAAGGGGCTGCCTCCAGCTGTTTCCTAACCTGTGTGACACCCGCTGAAGGCCATGGGGGTTTAACCTGTGCAGCCGAGAGCAGTATGTAAAGCATAATGCTGGATGGCATTTGTAGAAATTACAGGATTGAGGAAAAAAAGTCAAAGGCTGTCCAAAATCCACCTGATGCTGCTTGGGGTGTGCAACAAAAGGAGAGAACTGAAAGGGAGGTATGAAATATCCAGCAATGAATGGCAATGCCTCATATACTGAAGACATCATGGGCGGCACTGTCACTGTGAGCACAGGAGAGGGAATGGATGAAAGTTAATATTCTCCCATATCCAGCTCTGTGGGGCTGATGGGGGACATAGGGATCCTGCCGCTGAACATTGTATGTGCATACAGAGCCCTGGCTGGTATGGGACCCACCTGCTCTGGTGGGTCACAGAGAGCTCCTGTACCGATCGCAGGTGCCAGAGGAGGCCGCAGGCAGGTGGTCTTGCCATGTGGAGAGGTTGGGGGATGAAGGACAGTGTGGAGTCAGCCCCCAGCTTTGTCACTGCTGTGCCTCAAGGCTGCTGCTGCAGGCACCAGGTAACGGTTTTAAAAATAAAATAAAACCAGAATGGCCATGGGCTCATCCAGTCCTTTTGGGACTCCTGAGCTAAGACAGCCACTCGGTGCACTGAGCTGGTGACTCTTAGGCATAGCAGGGAGCGAAACGGCCTGATTTCCTGGGAAAGGAATGTCAAAAGGAATCCCACTGGCTGTGGAGAATTTCTTCCCAGTTTTGTAGAGAAATGATACCACTGCAGTATTCACAGGTACTTGGTGCAGAGGAGCTGGTTACAAACGAAGTAGTAACTGTGCATTGGTCACTACAGGCTGCAAATCTCCTCCCTTTTCATTGTGTTTTATAGCACTGAGCTCTGCTTCCTCCTATAAAGCTATTCTGCTTTGAGTGTGTTCACCAGGCGTTTATAATTCTTCCTTCCTAATTTGTTAGGCCAAGTCCTAAATGCATTCAGCATTTACATACAGGAACCTTAACATCTGGTAAGGGACTGGCTGTTAAAAATACAGAAGGCAGATTTGCAAAGGTGCTGCCAAGTGCCTAAGATGGCTGAGAGATATTTTACTCCCTGGGAGTAAAATGTAGTCAAATATGCTGATATGTGAGTGCATAGAATAGAGTGGCAAAAATCACAGAAACATAGAATGATTAGGGTTGGAAGGGACCTTCAAAGGTCATCTAGTCCAACCCCCCTGCAAGGAACAGGGACATCTCCAACCAGATCAGGTCGCTCAGAGCCCCATCCAACCTGGCCTTGAATGTTTCCAGGAATGGGGCATCCACCACCTCTCTGGGCAACCTGTTCCAGAGTTCTACCACCCTCACTATCAAATTTTTTTTTCCTTATGTCCAGTCTGAATCTACCTCCCTCTATTTTAAAACCATTACCTGTCATCCTATCACAACAGGCCCTGCTAAAGAGTTTCTCCCTGTCTTTCCTGTAGACTGGAAGGCTGCTATAAGGTCTCACTGGAGCCTCCTCTTCTCCAGGCTGAGCAGCCCCCACTCTCTCAACCTGTCCTCATAGGAGAGGTGCTCCAGCCCTCTGATCATCTTCATGGCCCTCCTCTGGACTCTCCAACAGGTCCATGTCTTTCTTATACTGGGGGCTCCAGAGCAGGATGCAGGAGTAGCAGGGGAATAAATCTGAGGTGCCTTGGGCATTTTCAGCTCCACAGGTAGCCTTGGTTTAAACCAGACAGCTGTGCCAATGTCACTGGCACACCAGCCTAGTTGGAATGAGGGGATGACTGAGGCCTGCTTAGCCTCCCTGCTAAATCTGTGTTTGGATGTTAGGTTCATAAGGCAAAAAAACAAGCTGTGGGGGGAAGAAGACCATTGAAAAAGAAAGGAAGAAATAGAGAAGACTATTTTGGCAGGGAAGTAAAATTTAAGACTATGAAAAAGAGCTGCTAAGAGTCTTATATGTCATGGGATTTGTTATGCAACACTGGTTCTGAGAGCCAAGTGGTCTGAAAGTTTAAAGTGTTTGAGGAGGAGCCGACAGACTTGCAGTTATCTCTGCAGGACTGATGAAATGTCTAGAGCTTTGCAGCATGCCTGCCCACCAGGTTAATCCACCTCTGTTGTTTTTACAGAGCATTTCCTTGTGCCTGTCTGGCAGGTCTGATCTACAACTCTGACAAATAGAGAAATAAAAAATTGTTATGTTATTCAGCTTGTGAGTAAATATCCTTTTTTATCTCCCTTATTCATAAAGAAAATTATTTGAGACACTTTCCCAGTAGAGATGATAATGCTTATTTTTCAGTAGCTTATTGCTTAAAATTCCTGCTTTTCTATTCAATAACCTCTTCTAGTAAGTGATTTAAACTTAGGCTTTACTTTGGTTTTGTTTTAAATCAGACCACAGTTTCAGATCAGCTGTGGACTAATGCTGCCTGGGAAGGATGCTGCTGGGGAACGGAGGCGATGCAGAGAGGTCCAAGGCGTGAGCCTTGCTCTGGAAAGGGGTGCTGCTGGCAGGGTGTACCAGGGAGTCAGGATGTCTTGCTACGACTGTTGGTGATCTCAGGGGCAGCTCTGCTCCCAGAGAAGTCAACAGCTTCAGCTCTCACTGGTTTCTGTGAGGGCAGCGATATAGTGTTGAATAATAAAGGAATCAGGGATTATGGTACGATTTTGTCCAGGGAGCTCTACATGCCCCTGAGCACTTAGCTTGTAGCAGTATGCTGAGTTATGCACTGATATTTTATACTGGCTTTGAACCTATCTTGAAAATAATTAGAAGTTCACAAAGTTATTTGAAGCTATTTGTCTCCTCCTTAGTAAATTTTTAAACATATTTGATAATTTTGGTAGGAAGAGAGCTCTTACACAACATTTGTATGAGTACTTCTTGAATAATTAATTGTACCCTGAAGGGCATGACTCAGGCAACTCAAATGTGATTTGTATTTGTCTAATGCAGGCTACTTCTGTTTGTGCAATAGTTATTCCATGAGATAGATTACAAAGAGTGCATTTAAAAATAAATTCTAAAAAGACAGAATTAAGAGAGTCTTGCAATATTACTCGCAGTGCCTGAGATGTAAAAGCCCAATCCTCACTAACAAACACCACATTCATTTTTTAAATTGATCTCGCAGTTACTGTAACAGGGGACGTAGATGAACATCTGCTGCAGAGATGCTCCACGTCCGCAGTGTGCCAGCCAGAACTTTGCTAAACATTTCTTGGTAGGAGAGATGGCAACTGCAGCCTTGTCATCTGTGTGTGGGCCTCGTACATTTAGATCCAGCAGCTATGCAGCCAGTGGAGAGGCAGACGCAGGATTTATACGCTTCTCCTCTGGGTGTGTAAGTGCTCTGTGCAAAAAGAAACAAATTCCACAGTGACCTGCTGTCACTGCTGCTCCGCACGGTCCAGCGGCTCCAGGCAGCACAGAGGGTTTCCACTTAAAGCTAAGAGAGGGGTGTTTAGGCTCCCTCTCAGAGAACCTCACATCTTGTAGGTAATGCTGTCACCGCCGTGTTCCTGGGTGATGCAAAACTTTGTGTTCTGGATGGGATAAACATATCCTATCGCCATCAGTAGGTGCAGAGACATCTTGTGTGCAAACCATCATGACTGAGGATGCTCTGGCTGCTCTCCCTAGAGGGTACCTGGGTGTCTGAAGAGTTTAGGCAGAAAGAGTTGCAGTTGTGGGGTCTAAGCCTCGACCTTTCATGCTTGGATCCCTTTGGGGTATTTCAGCCCAGGTGAAGAGGGTACTTCAGAAAGGGATTTGGCCAAGCAAAGCATTAGGAACACCTGAGAAAATTACCCAGGACAGTATAAATCATTAACCGTGTGCTCCCCTATATTGTACCATTATTTCCCAGGCCAGTGACAGAGAGATGTAAATACAGGATCGTAACGGTGTTGACTGTGTATGATCAGTTCCTCAGAGGTTTGACAGAATCATGGGTCTTTGAAATAGGTCTTATAAATGCACATATGTAATGTAGAAGAACATAGACCTATAAATTCTCTTTGAGCACACGTACCACAGAGATTGCTACTGAAAGTTGAGGTTTTTTTATTTGCAGATGGGAGAGGAGAATATGTCATAGTTATCTGGAAATCTGCAATTAATAACTTTTTTCACTATTCAGGAGGATTTAATAGAGAAAAGAACGCTTTTTGGAGGGTCAGGGATGGTATAGAAAACAATATTCTTATCTCACAAATTTAAACAGCTTATTATTGTCTTCTCCAAGCTATCACCCACAGGTCAGATGCCTGAGAATCTATTAAAAAGCATAGTTATATTGCCTCTTTAAATTATTACAGTGAAAAACTTTGCTCTGCTCAGCCCAATCCTTGCAACCAGAGATTCCTCTGGAGGCTGACACAGAGCCACAGGAAGCCAACACCAGTGAGTGGCTCCTTGCAAGAGGGCAGCAATGCAGAGGAGCTTGCCCAGCGTGCTCTGCATGCGTAGAGGGGCTACTGTTGAGCTAACTGGCTGCTCTTGAAGAGCTTTGAAGACATAAACTGGTTCTTCAGTCTTACTGGGGCAATCACTGGAAAAATACATTAAGTTTTTTCTCATGGAAGCAATTTCTTGTGAACGTTAAGGGAAGTAGCTGCCTGTACCAATCCCTTAGATGCTTTGAACCCTCAGCTCAACCTCAGTAGCAAACACTTTTTTTCCGTTCTTTGCACCAGTAGAGAAGCTTTGGCATGGAGAAGCTTTAATCTCACCAGCAAATAACCGATGCAATGAAGCACGCACTCTTACAAGCAGATCACCTGTGTGCTGGCTGGAAGAGGGCACTTCCATGCCGGAGTGTCAGGGATGCCGCAGAGCAAGTGGGAAGGTGGAGGAAATCACTGGTCCCTTCCCCAGTGCCTCCACCATCCAAGCAACCTAACCCCAAGGAAAAGCCCTTATGCTAGATGCTGGTCATGAGCCCTGCAAGAGGGCAAAGTGTTAATTGAAAACAGACTTTCCAGCACAAGCAAAAGATTTAAAACCTGTAGATCACAGTAGTAACCACCCAATTAATTTCCAGTGGGGTGAGGGCAGCAGGAGGAATGCACCGCGTAACTCATCACTGGTACTGGGGGACTGATGTGCAGATCTGGAGAGCTGGGTACAGTGGCGGGGTGACTGGAGGCAAAACCCTGCAGGGATGCGAGGCAATAGGAGAGACGGGCTGAGCTGTGATGCGAGGTAGACAGCCTGAGCATCCTCCTATGGGGGTGTGAGCTGCAGGTAACCCATCCTGCAGAAAGGTGCCACGTGTGGGATGCCACGGCATCGCGGATCTTGTGTGGCTCTCGAGGAGCTCGTGCAGTGCTGCCAGCAGCGGCCTTGCAGGGAAGAGGGGCTCTAGGTGAAGGAATCGCTCTGCATAGCAGTGTAGGTGGGATGAACCCCGGGGGGGCTGAGGACTCAGAGGTTTTGTGCTGTCGCTGACAGGAGCTTTAAAAAGCAGCAGCATTTCGTATAAATGTTACATTTGAATCTCTCTGACATTTTCCCCTCGGTGCTAATTATTCCCAGAAGCTTCTCACCGTGCAGCAAATGCCTGGCACCATGACAATTATTAAAAAACCTGTAAACAGGCTCCGGAGGGAAGTGCCTGGAGTCACTTTGCCAGGTTAAAGAGAACCTGTCAAATAAGTAAAAATAAATTGGATCTGAACCCCTGTTAGGCAGCTTCAGAGACTTCTCAGAGGCAGAGGCTGAGGGAGGATCTTATCAACAAGTGTCTGATGGGAGAGCGTAGAGCCGAAGTCTTCTCAGTGGTGCCCAGCAACAGGACAAGGGCACAACCTGACACACAGGGAAGTCCAATGAAACATAAGAAAACCCTTTTATACTGCAAGGATGGTCAAACACTGGCTAGAGTTGCCTAGAGAGGTGGTGAGGTCTCCATCCTTGGAGATATTCAAGAGCCATCTGGGCAGGATCCTGGGCAGCCAGCTCTAGGTGGGCCTGCTTGAGCAGGGGGGCTGGGCCAGGTGACCTCCAGAGGTGCTGGGTTATTCTGTGATTCTGAGTTTCTGTGCAAATGCGCCGTTCTCTTGAGAAATGTCTCTGACAGGCACTCCCTGAGGGGAGTAAAGTACAAGGGATCTGCTCACGCAGAAGCAGCTGATACAGCATTGGCTCCAATCCCCTCAGGGACTGAGTGTGATTAATACTAACCAGAGTCAATGAAATACTCACCTGCAATAAGTATTTCAGCACAGCTGGGCTCCATCTTCTTCCTTGTCTCAAGCCAGAAGAAATGGCATGGCTCTGTTCACAGGTCCAGCATTAAAGGGGCTTTGCAGGATGTACAAGCCAGAGTTTCTGCCATACACAAGTGAAAATTATAGACAAGACCAAGAAACTTCCCTGCTTGGAGCTTCGGCTTAGAATTGGTGGAGACCATCTCTCAAAGTGATCAACCTTCTTGGTAGGGAGACTACTAACAGACAGGACTGATGCCATTGACATATCAATTCCAAAGCTTGCTCACTTCCCAATAGGAAAAGTTGCTCAGTTTCTCTGGGATCCTAAAACCCTGTTCAGCAAAGAGAGCTTAGCTGGCTGCCCCGCAGAGACCAAGCTTTGAGGCCTCTGACTTTAGCATGTTTCTTGCCCCATAGGTTGTGGTGAACCAGCACACAAAGTTGCCTGCATGCGTGGCCCATCGTCCAAGCCTTGACAACCATTTTCTTGTCTGAGGTCCTCAGACATTGTCACAGCAAAGGAAAAGAGAGGTTTGACAGATCCTCTCTTTTGATCCATTATCTCTGAGGTGGCTCTGGACTTGTACAACCACAGGATACTCTGATACTGTACAGGCATAGGAACTGAAGCACTACCCATAACCACCATCAGTAGAAACCAAAACCCCCAAGTCTTCCCTTTGAACTGAACTTTGTCCATACTAGTATTACGTGGGAAGAGTCAGGGCAAAGGTCCGTTTAGCCCAGTGTACCTGCCCAGTGTCAGGTAGTAATTCAGAGGCCTAGCTTGAAGATGTTTCTTGAACACCATTGTGTTTATCAGCCATTTATGGACCTTGTACAATCCTTTTTTAAGCCCTTTTGCACTTTCCAGCCTCTGCACAGCCTGTGCCGTCAGGTTCTGCAGGTCAGTTTTGTGCTACAGAAACACACTTGCCTGTACAGAAACCACCTTGACAAGTTTGTTGTGTACCTCTCAGCACCTGGATTATGAGAGAGAGAAAAATTACTCCCTGTTCACCTTTCCCATATCATTTGTTAGATGGATTCTGCCCCGCTCAGGCCTTTTCAAATGGATACTTCTAGCCTATTTAGTCTTTCACCCAACAAAAACTGCTTCATATTTTTGCAGACACTTATCACCCTTCGTATTGTTTCTCACTGTCTTTAGAAATAAAACTGAGCAAGTTCTGGAATATGTTACTTTTTAACCTGAAAGGAAGATATTTTCTACTGAAATGAGTGTTGACAAGCAAACAACTCCAGGGGCCATAAGAATCTGACTCATCTCACTGCATTTAATGCTTCTGTTCAGTATCTCTTCACATGTGATGCAGGCAATGACAAAGCAACGAGCCAGGCCACATTAGCACTTCTTGGGGTCTCTTCAGTGCCACAGTTAAGAGTCCTCTGCACTACAGTCTTGCCTGTTTCAGCACATGGAGAGTTGTGGTGCTTGAACAGAGGTTTCCAAGAAGACCAGCGCTTTAATTATGTTTGACGCATTAGCTGTGCTGTTTAAAACTGGCTGTAATTTCAGCTATTTTGGGATCTTGCCTGTAGGCAGGTGGACATAAGGGTGGGAGTTAACCCACCCACTCTGAATCCCAGTTCTGCAGGGGCTGGAGAACAACCACAAATTTATGCACAAGTAAAGAAAGCAATGAATTGCAGCATGAGCTTCTCCATCATTAAGGTAAATCCACAATCCTTTGTCCTAGCAGTGATGAGTACGATAGAAACTTCTTAGAAAGGTTTGCTAAGACTGACTCCAACATGGAGATTACTGTTTAAATCTATGAGCGTACGGCTGCATGCACTAAAGTGAAGACATAAAAGCTGCACAGACTTCTGTACGTTTTCACAGCTTACCTTCAGCATCTCGTTCCTTTGCTTTCTACATTTCTACAGTCTCTACTCTCTTCACCGTAACCCATCCGACCTTCCAGGACGTTCATTCAAGAAACCAGAAAGATTTTAACAATTAAGTGGCTGAATTGCTAACAAAGGTCATAAGCAGCACCTAAGATAATGCTGGAAGGACAGCAAATATTTTATCATGTTTTGAAAGACTGGCAGGACAAGTCTGCTTTAGACTGGCAGGACAAGTCTGCTTTAGACTGGCTTCTAAAGCAAGCATTTGCTGAAGGGTTAATTATACCACTTAAATGAACAAGTGGCAAACCGCGATAGAGGTAAGCCAGCTCCTGTAAAACAAAATTGTACTTCAATCTGATAGGATTTTTTATCTTTTTGAGACATGCAAACTGCATTTGACAGAGTTCTTCACAAGAAGATAACAACCTGGTAATTATGGGATGATTATTCACATTTTATTTGGTTAAAAAAATATATTTCACTGTTTATTAAGTGTAAAGTCATTCTAGAACTAGCATTGGCAAGATCAGAAGCATTTTGGTTAACACAGAAACCAGCAGCAGGAAAATTCTAGCCTGAACAAACTGTAACGATAAGAGAAAGAACAAATTCTTAACTTGATTTGTCAGGTCAAGAGAACTTCTCAGCAGAGCTATGTGAACGGGCAGAATGAGGCCATGGGACCACAGTGTAGGCTGAGTCAAAGCTCTGCGCCTGAAGCTGAGCTCCTCATCTGCTCCGTGTGAAGGGCTGCCTCAAGGAAATATTCCTAAAGAACAGAGCCGTAATTCTTTCCAAATGCAAGCGAAGGGAGCTTGCAAGCAGAACATTAGTAAGACAAGTAGTCTTACGAAGTCTTTGGAAAAAAAAGGCTGGTGAATTGGCCAACACTGCCCATCCCATCAACACTTGTGATTGACTATCCTTCATAAGCACAGAGCTACTAACGCCTCTTCAGATATAACTGAGTTTGACCTGACATGGGCTATTATTTCCCATGTTTACTTAGAGTTACATTCTGTATCACTTCTGCTACCTTGCTAGCTAGGGAACAGTTAACTTGAAGCAGGACCAGTGAGAGCTTTCCTTAAGATAACCAAGGAACTCACTAGGTCTTCAGTCATACAATGTTTCCCTCCTTCCTGAGGGATATGTGCTCTATTTCTTGCTGTTCTCCCAGGCTTTTGGGGAGGAGGAGGTACCAGACACTATCACACAGCACCCCTGTGAAGATGAGGTGCAGTGCTTGCCGGCCTGTAGAACTAGGGCCAACACATGAGCTCCTGCTATGGGGACTTGGATAAGCTTCAGTATAAACAGACTGATCAGGCCCTGATCTGGAGGCTGTCCCAGCTAGTCCCAACGCATTGTCCAAAGCTCACATGGTCCATCCCCTTCATCTTTGACCATGGTCCACAACTGCTACATTTCAAAAGGAATGTCAAGGGTAAATGGCAAGGATGGCTGAGAACTTGAGTTGGAACATTGGCTATGGTTGGTGGTGGCTTCTTCTTTCAGCATCTTTTCTTTACGTTACTGAAGTGCTTTGAGTCAGATCTGAGTACACAGCATACGTACCAGCCCACTTCAATTACTGCTTCAACATGTAGAGAAGGCACCTTAACACATTGTCCCGTGGCATCAATGAGCAACAGATGTTCCTACGAAGTCACAGCTGTTTGAAATACACACTAGAGAAGTGGGCACAAACTAGTTGATGATGCACAATAATTTTCCCAGCTAAAAATTTTCTTGATTGGCTTTTTATTTTGACAATTAACAAACTGCTTACACTCTAGATTTTATCTCTTTTTTTTTTTTGTAAGTCAAGTCTGTAAAATATTAACAACCTACTGTTTTTTACTTTTTAGGAGTTGTTCTTTGTAACATCTAGGCTCTTAAGTCTTCTGACTTACAAAAACATTGCTTTAAAAATTTATTTCTCACAGGAATAGCTTAGCATTATATTTTTTTAGCTTACAGACACTCCACCAAAGCTGCTTCACATTCTGGCCATACAAATGCAGGTCCTAGTTAATCTCATGAGATTTCTTCTGCCGATTTGAATGCTGCTTTCTGACTAAAAGGGGCACAGATAAAAAAGTATGAGTCAAGGGAATCAGCAAAAGCAGCTAGATGCAAACAGACAGTTCACCTCTCTCCACTTCCTATTGTCCCACAAGTCATTAGGCCCACAGGTCTCTTCCTGTAAACCACAGACTGAGATTTGAAAAGGGTGAGGAATTTTATTCTTGGGTTAGAATTGAAATAATTAAGTAGTTAGTTACACACTGGCTACCACTATAAGACTGGTATTAACAAAGCTAGCCTTTATACATGCACATAACATGAAATAAATTGAAACAGAAAAATTAACTACCTACAAATCAATGTTGCATCTATTTTTTGCTGCGTGAAACGATTACTTAAGGACATAATTCTCAGTGTGACTGGGGAGGTGAATTTGTTCCATACTGACAAGGTAGGTGTGTGCACCCGGGTAGCGGGGAGGCTGAAGCAACCATGCTGCTGTGGCGTAGGACCCAAGAGCTAGAGCTACACCAAGCAGCACGAATGACAGCTGCCTCAGACTCTTGCCCATTTTCCTTCTCACAGAGGAGAAGACAAAGGTCAGTTCCTTTTGGGTCTCTCCATGCCTGGGCCATCTGCAGATGCAGGGAAATAAAAATAGATTCACAACCCTCATTCTCACTTGTGATCAAATGTGGGACTCAAGTACTTCATCACTCATCATTCACACATCCTACCGTATTGAAGGCACTGGTATTTCAAGATTTTTTTTGGTTCCTGAAAGCAGATTAACCAACTAACCAAATTATCAAGAGAATTCCATAAAAGAACTATCTTAATACATGGTAATTTTCTATGTTATAAACATTAAAAACAAACAGTCAATAATGATTCCTAGATTTTCTTTTTCACACTACAATTCTGGAATGTCTCAGAAAGCAGTTAATCAACTTGGCAATCTTGTTTTAATCTACCTGTTAGGCAAGTGAATTGTGAATTTCCCTTCTCTTGCTTTGCTTCAACATTAAACCATTTATAATCCCTTTGATTTTCCTTAGAAACATTAGTACAGTTCAGGCTCATTAATGTGCAATTTTGTCTTCAGGTTTCAGATAGTAAAAGCCTTGCTGAGTTCTCTAAGACTAAATTTAATATAGAAGGCTTCACATCTTGTTTTCAGAAACTCTCTGATCTTAAATTTTTTAGTTCGTGGAATAAAAGGTCACTTTTGTCATGCTGCTGCTAGGGTTGCATATCATTAGTTATATCTCAAAAGTCAAGAGTTTTAGGGGCAGAATATTTGAGTAAATCACTGCTTCCTTGCTTTCAAAGCTATGAAGATGGGAATCAGAAGTCTAATGCTTCCTACTACCTCCAGAATCCTTGCGGTAAAACCCAGAGCTAGTGGCAAGAGAAAAGATGGGCGACTATTCCATGTGTCAGACCAGAAGTAAAAGTTCAAGGAAGCAGGCAATGAAAGAGTCAATGGCTCCCAACCTCTAAATAAGGCAGAAGCCTATCAGTGCAACACAGTGTGGACCCAAAGCTGATCATCTTTGCCTGACCTACTCTGCCTCCACAGGGCCCAAGGAGTTGTGAAATATCATCAGTTTGAAGGTGGAAGTGATTGGACTACACTGCAAGACCGCTGGGGAATTTGATAATGACACATATTTTGTGATAGCATCAAGATTCCCAATCACATGAGGTGTCCATTGCAAAAGCATTTTTCATTTGCACAAAACCAGAGACTTTAAAATTAACTTCATCTAGGGAAGCATGTCAGGATAGTATAAAAAAAATAAAAAGTTTAAGTTGTCTTTTAATACAACTGACCACAGAATACTACTCAATGAATAAAATTATAACACAGGTGCTTAAATAATCCTGTACTTGGTTTGCAAAGAGGAAGAAGGCACAAAAGGTTAAAGAAGAATGCTTTTATTCAGCTTTCAGCTCTCACAGTTCTAAACAGTAAACATTATTAACAATTCACCCATGGTACCGGAGAACACAGTCCTGGTATCAGTAAAATGTCTACTGTTTAAGGCACTGATAGTGGTAAGAAAAAAGACGTAACATGGATTGCTCCTGTTTAATCAGAATTTGAATCTGTATGAATATGTGCTTGCTATTCAAATGCTTAAAATTCTACAAGCTACACTCACAACCAAATGTTTACACAATTTTGGTAATTACTGAAACAGGAATCAGCAGCTCCCCTACTTTGACTTAAAAGCAAGTATTGCATTAATTTGAAGTGGAATCGATTTTTAACATAGTAAAAGAAAAAAAGACCACAAATTACTTCAGCAATATGGCTTTTAAACCCTGTATTTGGTTACAATATAGCAAGCAAAGTTAAATAACAGCATACAAGTGCCATATACTGTCATCTTAAAAGGAGCAGTTTTACAATATAAAAATTAGTTTAGAACATACTAAAGACAGTTTTTGTACAAACATTTTTACAAAACCAAATTACTGAAAGAAAAAAATCAAGAACATTTTAAATATGAATCACTCTTTACATGTTGTATGCATAAAATTACATATCTTGATGATATAAATTAGGAATACTACAAACTTTTTAAAGCTGGCATCCATATACTATTGAAATGCACACATCAGAAATCCTGAAGTGTTAGTTTGGCAGAAATTCTTAAGAGTCACATTTACACTTGCCAAACAGATACACAGTGACTTAGGTTTCTAAAGAAGCCACAGTGACCTCCCGTGGCCACTTAAGAAATTCCTGTCCTTAACGGTTTTTTTCGATTCTGAGCATGACATTCCTCACAAATGCTGATAAACTTAAAAGGTACAACAGTGGCTGATGCTTAGTCCATCTATCCCAGGAAACCACAATATTTCTATCTGAAATAAGTATAAAGGAACATAGCCTTCATACAATCTAGCTCCTGGTCACAGAAACTAAGTCATGTCTCCTCTCTGATTTATCAAGAACCTCTTCCAGAACAGTTTAGAGAACCGTTTTTCTGTAGGCCAATGAGAGATGATGTTCAATAGATGTTCAACCCATGTTCAATATTAGGCTTCCAAATACATAACTTCAGCTTTTGAGAGAACAAAGGAATGAAACGTAAATTGATGCTGTCTGACTCAAAGTCCAACTAGATCACAGATCTAGTCCAAACTCAAAGTTCAAACGAGATCACAGATAAAGTCGTATGACACTTTAAATGTGTGTCAAGTTCATTGGTATACAAAGCCGCAAAACATTTTTAAAAGAAACCAAGTGTAACAAAAGAATCCAGAAGTCAATTAGGTGCCTTCTTCCGTGGCTCCGAAGGAATGTAACAAACGGGAACAAAACATTGTCTTCTATGTCATGAACAGATGAACAACATGAGAACAACACAGAAATCACAGTAGTGACTGTCTCTCCTTTGCAGTACATTAACTGACACTTACATTCTTCTACTGCTTATAAATCCTCTCTGTTATATCCAACTTTCTTCCCATTAAGTGACTCTTCTGTGTTTGGTGCCAGCCACGTGAAATACACCTTCACTGGATCAATATTCCAATGCTTGTGAAATGATACTGGAATTTGGTGAGAAAGGTAGTCTTTTGGGTAGTCCATTGGCCTTGCCTAAGATGGAATAAACCAAAACCACTAGTACACAGTGACGAAAATAATTTTAGAACAAGAAAGTATCACCGTTCAATGGCCTCTATCATAACAGAACAATGTGGCAGTGACAAAATATACAAGATGATAACAAACAGTTCTGATTCAATAATGACAAAATGATTTTAAGTAATACTGTCTTGCTCCTCCTCTTAATGAGAGTTGCCAGCACTGCCCATGTGATTGTAGGATCCTAATAAGGCCATAAGCAGCTGAAATACATGACGTTTTATGGTGGGGAAAAGTTACCAGGAAATATTGTGGTGCCGGAAAACTGTACTGTTAGTCTTTATCAGGTTGTATCAAAAGAGACAGAATTACAACACAGCCACATGATGCATCTGACTTCTTAATGCACCAAGCATGTTTCATTTCCTCTGACAGTTTAACGGCATGTAGGTGCATCATTATATAAAAAACCCACCTGTAGTGGTTCCTGGTAAAATAACTAGATTTTTCCATTGTAAATAGAGTTTTTGTGAAGAGAAATGCATGAAAGGCAAATATTTTTTTCTAGATGTAAAACACAAGAAGAAAATTGAGTGATTTGGATGCTGAATCACTGATTTGATGCCTAAGCTTTTAACTGATTTAATACTGCACACTTTACAAACTTACGGTGGTATTAATGAATTCTACCTGCTGTGTTCTTCATGCAGTTCCACATACACTCCAGCCATAACATTAGGGAACAGAATTTGACATTAAGAAATCTGGATACATGTTGTTGCTTAGTTTTGGTTGGTTTTTTTTTTTTATATTTAAACCACAGAGTGCTTATTTTTAAAAAAAATCACTAGCAAAATCAACGGGGAGCCTACCTCCTGCAAGACTTTTGAAAAATATCTTTAATGAACCTGAAGAATTTAATCTGAGAACAAAGGTTTTTGCTGTTTGAAAATCAATTAGCTTTTATCGAGCTAAAGACAAAATTTTGGTGTTTTGGTAATTCTAAAAGAATGAGATCTGCTCCAATAACTATCATTCTTACTACATTACTCTTTTAATAATCATACTGCTTTATAGGTGGTTGACCTTAAGATATAAATTCCATTAATTTCTTCTTCCTTACATTTTGTGCAATCAATTATTGTAATCTTTGCCTTTTTTTTAGTGCTAGAATTTGTATTTGGTATTCTACAAAAGCCAAATACATTGCTTTTGCTGAGATTTTGTATTTGAAAACCACAATCTTGGCTGCTACTCAACATGGGAAGGTTCTTGTTCTCTTTAAGAGTCTCATCATGTTAAAAGCCTCTGGAACAGGTTACAAAATACGCACCTACCTTAGCATGTAGCAAACAAGAAACTAGCAAGAGCAAGCAAACTCTGTTACATCATAGACACGCTAAGGATGAAGATATCTTTGCTTCTGTTTCATAATATATACCTAGTCCAATTTTGGATTCATACTTCAAGGAACATTGTACATCACAATATTTCAGTCAACTCTTTAAAAAACATTTTTCTGGTTGACAGAAAATCCAGTTTTGGTTTTCTTATTGTTAAAGTATTTTTTGCATAACAGTGGAATTCGTAGAATAAGAACACTCCAATTTTATTCAGTAGTTTTACCCCCAGGGTTAATTTCTGTTCAAGGTATGTTAAATTAGAAATTGTTATAAGTGGAAGTAAAGATTAATTACAATTCAAATGTAGTTTTCATGTGGAAAATCAACCTCCTAGGATTTAACTTTCAAAGTGATTCAGTATCAAATGCACACCATTAAGGACCACAAGGAAGTGCTTTCTTTTGTTGTATAACGGTCATTCCTACAAATCTGTAAAATGTGTTCTGTTCTTTCCAGCTCTCCTTTAATTAGGTGGGTTGGTTTTTTTTTAAACGCCTGTGCAAGCACAAATTATTCAATAGTTCTGTTGATTTTATAAGATGCATTACTTTCTTTCTGTACTGAAAGGAGTAAGCAATGATAAACAAAATAGGAAAGTAAACAGGTATAATTTTTTATATGGACAAGGAATTAAAATATTGAATACTGCATTCTCAGTCTTCCCATTTCTCTAAATAGTAATCAGAAATAAAATCTTAACAGCTGAAAAACTGGTAAGTTAAATAGTGAACTTCCCCCCCTCCCACTGACAGCTGCTTTGAATTACATGGCAATTTACTGATTTTCAAGTAGCCTATTATCTTCATTGCAGTTCGTATCAACTACACACATCTTCCCAGTTTTTGAACTAGATTAACACCTAAAAAACCTCAAACACTACACTGATTTAAATGCTGATTTTTAAAATGTCGTGCACTGTTTGGGAAAAATCATAAGTGCTTCTTCTCTTTAATGCCATGGGAAGAAGGTAAAGTGTTTATGTGGTTTACAATGCAACAAATCTCTCTGGGACCCAATGCATCGTGTTTTCTGCTGTGACACAACAGTTAGATTGTTAAATATTCTGGAAAACAGAAACAAGATTAAAATATATTCCAACACATTTCCCCCAGACTGGAAAATCTACTCACAAGAAAACTGTGTTTTGTGACCTCTTTTTCTCTTGTGCTAGCACAGGGCAATTTATCCTATTTATACCATTCTTCAGAATCCACAACAAAACCAACGGTTCTGGGAATACTTTTACATTTTGTATCTTCACTAATGAGATACTTCAGAATTGTAAACATGGAATCAATAGAAAAATTGGATAAGTAGCAAAGACAAATTTACTGAAAAATTTCACAGTCAGTTCTCCATTACCTGAAGAAAAAAGTATTGTGGTGTGGTTTTTTTTCTTTTCTTAGAGGACCTATCACAAGTATTCAAGACATGTGGTTCCTAATTCTATTTATTTTTCAAAGTTCCCATCTCTGACTGCATTTTTTACAAAACGTAGTCATAAAGTCACTAAAATACCTTACAAACTATTAAAGCACTGTAGTAATCCATGCTTTGAGAATATTCTTATTTGCTTGATCAAACTTGTTCTGGAGAGAAATAACATATAGCAGCAGCATCTTGATTATCATTATTACACACTGATCAAGTTTGCAATATTAGTAAGTTCACAATATTTACAAGTCCTGTTTTATGTGTATACTGCATGAAATGTATTTTAAATTCTAGTAAAAATAACTCTCTGACCTGATGGAAAAGTGGACTATGTGTTACAGGGATTCCTAAGCCACTGAAACACATCCCAAGGACCATATCATCAGGCGCATCCATGCTGTAACACCGGCATTTACTAGCAAGTAGGTTCTCAACAGCTACTTTGCTGAAAATCATCCTGAATAAAAAAAAAGCATATAAAACATATAAGACAATAACTACTAGAGAAGCCAAGTGACCATAACTAATAAATATTGCTAAATAATATAAAACTGCAAGACAAAATGTAGCTCTCTGGTACAACATATCTGAAATTTCAAAATTTGAGAAGTCAGTACTGACAAGTAGTGCAAGAGGCATTTTCTGAAAGATACTTACTTTATATAACAAAAATTAATTATATCAATTAGGCCAATTGTTGTTATTCCAATAATTACTTAGCTAGGCACCATTTTTACCGTAGCTGATAATTCCTCCTAAATTTGGTCATGACTTTAAAAGGATATTCTCCTCTTACTCAAATGTATTGTCCAGTTAGCACGCAGCAATTAAATGAAAAGAACTCTAAACCTGAACTGTCATTCCTTGAATCCTTTGTTACACAGAGTTCTCTCCATAAGTGAAAAACGTTCCTTGAAGACACTGCAAGGCTCTTCTGTTCATCCTAACTTTCTTGCTCATCTAAATACCAACCAGAGCCTGGAGCTATTAGATCATTATCACTAAAATAAGGCTTCAATAGACCAGAAACATGATGATGTCTTAAATGCAACAGCTGAGAGAATATACTCTTGTCTACTTCTTTTCTGAAGTTACATCATCCACTCAGTCCAATCAGAATACAGGGTACTCTGGCTACTAAAAAGATTCACACTCTGAATTTGCTACCTGGCTTTATGTGTTCAGACACTATAGGACAACCCTTCGCTTGACACTGGGATGTGGCAAAAGTTCTACAAATACTGAATGCTAAGGCAAAAAGAATGACCTGAGAATATTGGCAGATTAAAGTTGTAAAAGACTCCATCACTAACATTGCGACTTTGAAGACTGCATGTATCAGTAAAAGAAAAAAAAAATGGAGAGCACAATAGGAAGTCGTATCTCAGTACTCAGATGAAATAGAGAAGGAATAATAAGCTAGAGTCTTGTAAAAATTAAAAAAAAAAAAAGTTGGGACTTGTGGCCAGTGTGTGTTGCTACACACAGGGTGTAAATCGCACACATCTGGGGAATATACTTGCTAGCTGATTATCTGGGCTGTGTCCCCTCAGTTATACAGAATTCTTCATTTACAATGAACAATGAACCTTTTCAAAATGAGGGTACGGAGCAAGGTATATGATCTATGCCATCTGCTCAAACTTGAGAATGAAAATAACCCCCAGATTTCCACATCTAGATGACAGAATAGAAACTGAGATAAACACTAGAAAGATACAGAACTATAGGACTGGTAAGCACAAACATACCAGCATCAGCAGAAAGTTTTGTTTGTTAACTCAAGCATAAATCCTACTTAAGTAAGACCTTATGCAACTATGCAAAACAATGAGGCAGCCAGTCAATTGATTTTTACTTACTCATGGATGGATAACAGTCTAGGAAGTTATTATAGCCATTACTTTTCACAGAGAAAGACACTAAGGACATTCAGACATCCACACTACTTGCTTTAGACACACAAGATGGACAGATCAGAGTCTTAAGGTCGTTCTTATTGTAATATGAGCTAACCTGAAAGCTCACATGTTAATTTAAACCAAATTTTGCATACAATCACTGGGACTCATGTGTCTCATGCATGAGATCGATCCACAATGATCTCTTTCTATGAGAAACTGTTTTCTAGGACATCAATGTCAAACTCCTTGCTCAGTCACTTCTCCATAAATCATGGCATGAATTGCAAAAACAGGAGAATCACTATCACTTTTCTCCATGCTTGGACAAAGAAAGAGAATCATAGAATCATAGAATCATGGAATGGTTAGAGCTGGAAGGGACCTTCAAAGGTCATCTAGTCCAACCCCCCTGCAAGGACCAGGGACATCCCTGACTAGATCAGGTTGCTCAGAGCCCCATCCAACCTGGCCTTGAACGTTTCCAGGGATGGGGCTTCCACCACCTCTCTGGGCAGCCTGTTCCAGTGTTCTACAACTCTCATGGTGAAAAATTTTTTCCTAATATCCAATCTAAATCTACCCCCCTCTATTTTAAAACCATTAGCCCTAGTCCTATCACAACAGGCCCTACTGAACAGCCTCTCCCCATCTTTCTTGTAGGCCCCCTTGAGGTACTGGAAGACTGCTATCAGGTCTTCCCGGAGCCTCCTCTTTTCCAGGCTGAACAGCCCCAACTCTCTCAGCCTGTCCTCACAGGAGAGATGCTCCATCCCTCTTATCATCTTTGTGGCCCTCCTCTGGACCTTCTCCAGCTGGTCCATGTCCTTCTTATGTTGGGGGCTCCAGAACTGGACACAGTACTCCAGGTGGGGTCTCACCAGGGCAGAGTAGAGGGGGAGAATCACCTCCCTCGACCTGCTGGCCACGCTCCTCTTGATGCAGCCCAGGATGCGGTTGGCCTTCTGGGACACAAGGGCGCATTGCCGGCTCATGTTGAGCTTCTCGTCCACCAGCACTCCCAAGTCCTTCTCCTCAGGGCTGCTCTCCATCCATTCTCCACCTAGCCTGTATTTGTGCCTAAGATTGCCACGAATCAGGAACAAATATTTCCATTGTGGCAATTTGTATCCCCAGGTGTGCTGCTTTGGGTTCTCCTGCAAGCTCCACAACAGTTCAGATCATGGTGTGGTTGTTTAAGCAACTACTCCAATTGTCTCTGCTTACTACACTTTGAATCACATTGTAGGACAGTCTCTGAGCATGCAGAATGAACTCTTATCAGATGAAACAAGGCTGCATGATGTCTATCAGAAGAACGTGTGGTGCAGATAACTGGTAATAGGCACTCAGCTCACAGGACCAGTCAAGCTAAAATGACCCCCCTGAAACACGCATGGTCCTCAGCACCAACTGCTTTGCTCTACAAATCTGTTCTCAATGGGCAGCACAACTTCTTACTAGTTAGGACATTTGCGTCTTTGAGCATCATTACATTTTAATCATATCAGGAAAAATCACTCTTTCTGTTGAAACTGATTTGTGTTGCAGTTCAAAACATTTGCACCCAAAGCAAGGACTGATGCACATCTCAGTAGTTTAAATAAATTACCCTCCTCCACCAGTGATATAACTATATCCTCCTGTTCCCAAGCCGTAACCGTAACGCTCTCCAAGGAATATTGGTTCATTTGGGTCATAGCAGCTGAGCAGTTTTCGGAGTCTGAAGATACTATAATATAAAAATCCATTTAAAAAAAAGTCATGTAGGCATTAATTTTGAAACAGACACTGCTAGTCTAAATGGCATTCTAGTAAATAGCACAAAACTCAGAGATATAAACTTTTTAAACAGAAATTTATGATGCGTTATTTACTATGAGATACGACTGCTGAACTTGGTCAAATGATGAATCAATTAACTTAAAATATTTTGCTGAAGCAGGCAAAGTTTCTCAGTAAAACTGAGTCTCATCTCAGAGAAAACATTAAATGATTTTTTCCAAACCATGGTAAGATCTTTGCAAATGATCTTTTCTCTTTCTTTTGAAAACCAAAAAGGTAGATTTAGTTATACAAGTACTGTTATCTACAGTTATAGCCTCTTCCAAATTCTTCTTCTCTCACATGATTTAATGTAAAGCATTGTCTTGAACCACTTATTCTCACGTTCATGATTGTGTGATCCTGCTGGTTGATCACTGTGCCTTATTTCACTTATACCGTAGTGCCAGTTTTCATGTGAACGCGATCGAATTTCCTAACAAAGGGAAGTTGCCGGACACATTTCTGGGTGGCTCTGACAACTGACTCCGGCTTACAGAACCTTTCTTCTAGCACATTTATGTGAGGAATACATCTTAGAAAGTGTATTAGCAATTGACTGAAATCAATCAGCTCAGACACACCTACACTGAAGAATCACAATGTGTAATCATATTCAGATTACATGATTACATAATAACAGTAATATGCATAGTTTTTATCAAGTTACAAGATTACATTGTTTTTAATATCAGTCAAGGAATGCTGAAGAAAAGTGACATTTTTTTTCCTTAAAGGAATATAAACTACAGATCTAATAGAACAGCTATATCTCTTCAATACAGAAGAAGAGATTAATACCGCTAAAACTCCTACGGACATGAACAGCGGTAATTCCTGAAGTATTGCAATGCCTACCTTATCAGTGTGTCATCATCCACTATGACTAACCAAGGTGTTCTGGCAGAGCTATGATTCAAAAACCTTTCCAAAATAGCAAAAGTTTTCCCACAGTGACCTAAAGGAATAGAAATAACAGAATATATAAATTTAAGTAAAATGATATTTTGGTAATAAACAATTATTCATTAATTAAATCAATATTTTACTGCATCCTTTGTTGTGCTGAATGGTATTTGTAAAAATTGTTCCAATGCAATTATTGCTTTCTATGCAGGAACAGACTTTTGAAGGATGTTGAAGTATGGAAATTCTTTGAATTACGGAAACCTGAAAAACAAGCTATATTCCAGGTATCCTGTTAAGATGTTGGACAATACTGGGGTAAACTGCTACTCTTAATTTCTAAAACTGTAAAATGAGGAGACTATGATAGAAACATGTTCTCCAAAATAGTCCAAGATATTTCCATAGTATTTCATGATGGATCAAGCAGGTCCATTGCTTTTATATAATATTTATTTTAAGTTTACATTATTTAAGTTTACACTAATCTACTGTACTCATCACTGGCAACTCTGGTCCTGATAACTTCCTCCAAGGAAAGGTCTTAACATTTGTCACAAGATTATAATGAAGTTGAGAGGTAAAACACCCTTTACCAGGAGTTTAGAAGTGAAACAGTGTTGTTCAGAATGGGCAGGACAAGAGAAACAAGAGGTTTCAGACTTCTACTGAATCTTCTCTAGATCTTGGAAAAATCTAATTGCAAAAAGTCCTTAATAATCTAGATTACAGTTGATTGTCTAAAGCATTTATGTCTATCAATACTACAATTACTAAACAACCACTTAAAAACAAGGATAGGATACTATATTTGAAGCTACCCTACCTCCAGTTAAAATGTTTTTTTGAGAAAATGCAGGAACTCTGTGCTTAAGAAATGAAGGAAGTCCTGGCTTTCCTGATTTTGTGAAACTATGAACTTAATGCACACTGATATATGAACATCCACAAAATTAAAACCAAGATTTCTATATTATATTCCATCACAAAAGACTGACAAAAATAATATTAGAGCAAACTCAGCACAATTTGTTTAGTTTAGAAGACCAGTAGTCCACAGGTCCCACTGTTCCCCACAGCAATGCTCAAAAGCCA
The DNA here is from genome assembly GCA_011801015.1 of Ardeotis arabs. NCBI lineage: Eukaryota > Metazoa > Chordata > Aves > Otidiformes > Otididae > Ardeotis > Ardeotis arabs. The sequence continues at coordinate 68,858 of JAAGAY010142786.1, forward strand.
AACGTGGAAGCTCCCTTCCCCCTGGTGTGCCTAGAACTACGGGACATGGCTTCTACAGATGATCCAGACACACCCAGCAGGTCTGCTGCCTCTTGAAAACACTCACTGGTTGCACATGTCACAATACTCTTGTGCAAATGGAAATCCCTGCCTGTTCTCTCTCTGCCTCTAATAGACCCTGTGGAGGACAAAAAAGGGGCAGCTGAAAAGCTGGAAATAATCCAGAGATTGGAACAACTGACCCAGTGGGCCAGATAAACCTAATAGGCCACAGCTTGGACACCTGTAATTCAGAAGGTGAGAGACAGCCTCTAGCAGAGACTGTAAGCCTAAGAACAATAGATCAAATGGAAGAAAAAACCCTAAAATTAATAAACTCATGGAACCCATCATATCCATAGCTATTTTTCTATTCAAACACAAAGTAAATTAATTTAAAACCACATTATTTGTCATAAAAAGATCTTCCAATCTTAACATTCAGTTTTTGTGTATCAAGATGTACTAGGTACAAGCATATACTGTTTGAATACCATATGGCAAGTAGCTTGTGCTCAGTAACCAGCTGGCACTGCCTGAGGTCTTTTGACATAAATCTATGACTTCTGCTACTATGAATGATCTTATCTTATTCAAGATCATCAGTAACTCATGAGTTATTACTCTTACCCAGAGTAATAACACCAATTTTTGTCTCTTGGAGTATATCACTGTACCGTGCTTTCATACTTACAGTATTTAGGTTTCTACTAAAAAAACATTCCACCTACACAGGTGAACTGTACTCTCCATCCATTTCCTGTGTGGCAAAAGCATTCTTTTAGTTTAGGCTAACGTGCTACAGAAATACAGAATTTATAAATTATACACTTTACATGAAATACACATATCATCCATAAAACTTACCATCTTCAGACAGTTATTTGCACAGAACTGACACTGCCAGTCAATAGCTCACCTCTCTCAGTATTAGGTACGCCTAAATCTATAGTAGGAATGGAGATGTCTGCGAAATCACTGTAGTATTCAATAAGGGCAGCTTCTCTTTCCCAAGTCTGCTTTACAACCGGTACTGCAAAATAATCGTTGACACTGAAACATCAGTAACTTGATTAAAACAAGTACTTGATCAAAACATTTGTGCACCTTGTTAACTGACATATTCCTTCACTTATGTAATATACATCATATTTGTCAGCAACGTCATGTGAATGCTCAAAAGCACCCCTCTCCGGAGACACACTCACAGAAGGACATTTATAAATATCATACAATCAATTTTTATCCCATGGAGATTCTTTTCAAAGGAGCACTGCTAAATGCTTCTCTACAAGAGCAATCCTTTCCTTATTAGTTTGCCATTTGACATAAACATTTAAAATGCATCATACAGAATTCTAATCATGATGCTATAAATGTTTAAATTATATCCAGAAGTGAAAAAATTATGGGTAACACCCATTATGCCAAACACCTGCAGGATGTTTGGAAGAGAATGATCAAATTAAGGTAAATAATTTTTTTTCTTTTTTAAAAATTAAATCGTCAGGACTGAGATGAGCAACTGCTCTGGAATATTGTCCATTCTGCTGTCATTGTTTGTCAACTTCATGTTCTTTGACACCATCTCTTTAGTAGTAGCTGGCTCTTTAAATGGAGGAAATATTTACATAACTTCCCATTGTTGCTGTATAACTCTGATGATTGTGAACTACTCATTTTAGCCTCTTGCTGGAATCACCCATCACCTAATTTGTTGTTTGCTGCCTACCTACTTGCTCACTTTCCTCTACTCTGATCACACAGAGACTTGGAGGATTTGTTATTCTTGATTGACCAATAGTCAGTCTGATGAGACTAAAAATTGAAAGGTGACTGTTAAGATACAGTAATAAGAACTCAATGCACTAATGGAAAGGCTTTAATATTTGGAAAAAATACAATTCCACTTCCATAGCATTGTGCAGTAGATGATACTGTTTTTAAAGATTTTAGACACTCAAAACTCAAATTTTTGCATTAAAAAATATGCTCATACAACATGACAATGGAATTTTGAAATGCAAAGCCAAGAATTTCACAATAAATTAACTCTGCCTCTTATGTACTAAAAAGTCACATTACATCATATAACAACTGCATAATCATGCATTAATTGGCAGAGAACACCATGTAAACTTTTTTTTTTCCCCAAACAGAATAAAAAACCAAGTAGGCAGGAAATTTTTTTCTTATTTTGTGGAAATGCTCTATTTCAAAAATGTTTCTCAGAAGAACAAAATCAGAAAGCTTTCAGAAAGGCTCCAATACAGAAATGTCAGAGATACACAAAATTCTTCTGACCTTCACCTGGCAGAAGAGAAGCACCTGTAAAGGCTGTTCCACCTTGCTCCAGCCAAGGACCTCAACCTCAGTAGGGTGCTTTAACCTACAGAACTATTTCCTATTACGGACCGAGCCTCTCAGTTTCTTCAGTGAAGTGTCCCTTTTTTGTACAAATGAAAAAATTTAACTGAAGCAAGGACCCAAGTCTCACCTCGGTTCAGTGGTCTAACAAGGAGGCTACTAGCTAAAGCGTCTTTCTCTTTTCCTTGCTTAATTTGACACAAGTGTCACCATCCAGACTAATGTCTATTGCAAATTAAATCCTACAATACTTCGTAATTTCAAACAAGTTCTATGTTCCAAAGAAAATAGAACTATTTGAATTTTTTTACTAGCTGTTGATGCAAATATTTATCAATATGTATTAATACTTGTGAACACACGGAAGTTTTAATACCGCACTACAGAGATACTTACAGAAGGGCAGCTCTAAGCTCTTAATTATATTTTATTTGTGCTACTTGCAGCACCTTACCACGTTTGCAGTCCTGAAATTTTTTTATATAACCATATATGGGATATGTAATAAGGAGAGTTGTAGCTGAAGTAAATTCTGAAGTAAAATTTGGCTGCTTTTGCACATCGAATTACAAGCCTTAATGCTGCACTAATGTAGTTTTTGGGCATACAATAAAAAATGACTTACCAGGTAAAAGGAGCTCTCTGAAGCTGGCATTCATTAATCTTTCAAAATCTTGAGTAAGATTATCCTCTATTGCATAACACTGGAAGCTGTGAGGAAAGTTCAAGAATTTTCCTCAGTCTTCAACAGGTGTTTCTTGAAGGATGTTTACACTATCTTTTCGAACCCTTATGTTCGTTTCTGACTTTCCAGGTTTGGGTTTGGTTTTTTTTTTTTGTTTTAATTTTTATATAAGAACATAAACATGGATCCAGAAAGGAGAACTCTTCAGTGAACTCCAATTACAGGACAGTCAATTTTGTTTTGTCAAAAGCTACTTTAAAGATAGCCTAATGATTAGGTGATTAAAATACTAGAAATGCGCCTTTGTCAAGTGCAGTAACATTAAGAAAAAAATTACATACATCTTATTTTCAAGAAAAAACCCAGCAACTGGCAAACAGTCTAAATCTAGAACTTACAGTTTTTGATGCAGTAGCAAAGGGGGACTTAAGAAAAGAGCTTCACTCTGTCCTCTAACAATAAGTGTGGCAAAACTGCCAGAAAAATGATACAACTACTAGCCATTACTTCATTTTCTTTTTTTTTTGCCAATAATAATCACTTTAAATTAAGCTTATGATGAAACTAAGCCTAATGGTGAAAATATTACGCACCTGGAGTATTCAAGGGCACACAAAATTCAAGTAAATTCCTGGAAATAAATCCATTCCTGAATTTCTTTATTAACAAAATATCTAGAAGTAAACTCAAATGGACTGGTAGGTGGTGTCAAGTAGGTAGAGTGTCTTCTGATAAATCAGTGGATTTGGAATTTTTCCTTCCAAGTTTTGCAGGCACTGGATCTACCTCAACTTAGCTGAGCCTTACTGTGTATTAGCTGAAGCTGGGGGTCTCTCTGTGTCTTTATTTTCTGTCCCTCTAAGAAGAAAGTTAATACTCATTGGACGTATCTTGTTGGGCTGTGCTAGATCTTTTTGCTTGTTACTTTACCATGGTTATCATGGTCATATTTTCATGGTGACTATCATTACTTGCGTAACACTACAATTTTCTGATGAAACATGCTATAGTGTTGCACGCTTGATCTGGGCCATGGCTTGGTCAAAGTACTACAGATGACCAGATTTCTACAAGAGACAAAATTTTCCGTTCCAAGCATTATAAAACACCTGTGCACATCCAATTGCATAGGGTGACAATAGATAGAAGCAATATGACAGCGTGGGCTGCTCAATCTTTTACTAAAGGGGAAGGCAAGAAAAAGGGAAGGAGGAGAGGAGAGAGCTTTCAGCTTGTTCAAATTTCCAAATCAGCTACCATACAGCTGCACAATTGCCACTGCTTGTACAAGGAAGTGAACTGAACCAATTATCTGGGGAAACACACTGAAGGATATTAATAGCTGCTATATAAATTAATATTGCAACAGCTCCAATTTACAACAATATAAGCTAACTTTATGCGTATTTTTAATTTAGATATTCAATTTCAAGATTTTTGCCAACCAATCACTAATGAGGAAACATCAAACAACCATAACTTCTCATCTTAAACATTTCACAGCACTCCTGAAGAACTTTGAATAGCAAATAAAACTCTACCTAAAGAATTAGCTGTTCACAATTCTGAATCTTTCATGTTTCCCAGTAGATTTTGCAAGCATTTAGTCACAGTGTATATCGGCTTGTTTTTTAAAATATTGATTTCATAAACTATATTGCATAGAACTACTACCTTGACCAACCAACAACTTACTTCTGTCTCCATGAAATTTCTGACATGTTTTTACAGCAACAAAGACATCTTCCTTTTCCACTGGCTCTCCCTATACAAACAGAACAAAAAATAATTTTGTAACTGCAGGCTTCATCTGTAACATGTTACAGGATATATATGTATATATGTACATCCGTGCACAGAATAAAACAGAAAATACCTTTTCATTGTATAGCATATTAAGTAGAATAGTGTACTAGTAATATAATAGAAAGTACATTTTCGACTCTTGAAAAAAAGTCAGTAGCGGTTTAAAATTCCTGAAATAGCGTTATTGAAATACTTTTTCCATTGATGTAGTATTCTAACATGAACTAAAACACATATCATTAGGAAAAGAGAATGAGTAGTAGAACTTTATGAACTAAGAATGATTCATCTAAAAAATTATATTTTCTTAATTTCTTTGAAATTAATCACTATGTTGAACTGTATCACACTTGGAAAAAGAAGCTTAAATACCACATACTAGAAACCTTTGAATGTTCTCAACTGTAATAAAATCATTTAACCTTTTTTTTTTGTTTGTTTTCCTGGAAGCATGGAACACTTCTTGGCCTCTAGCAACAGCTAACCCATAATATCATAAACATATTCTCCTAGAGATGGAAGATAAGTGTTGTACTTCAATGCACCAAATACTGTATTACATTTTGTCTTTAACCTCAACAAGTTACAGATTCCCATCTGTGAAAAAATCTTATCTATACTTCAGTATCCCACAGAAATGTAAGGAGAAATACTTTACAGATCATGGGCTGCTCAAACATTGTGACAGAAAGACTCGCTAAAGCATACACAATATTTGTTTGCCAGGAAATATCCTGTGCCATGGAAGGCTGAAAGCATATCCAAAACCAGATAAATGTCAGAATAAACTTTTTTTTCAACTTATTGAAAAATACTTTCTTAAGGTCTAAGATTTTTAAAGTCAAGTATTATTCATTTTAGTAGGAGTTTTACTTTTACTAAATGGTATTCAAAATATGTTACTTACACAAAGTGGCAGAAAATTACTGAATGTTGTTGCACAATGATCAACCTTATGTGAGCTCACATTATCTGTACAGAACTCAGGCACTGGAGTAAGATGTGGTCCTTCCCCTTTCTGCCAAATATACAGGGCAATCTATCAAAACAGAAAACATTTATATCAGCAATGAAACAGGATAAAAAGTCTCAAAGCATACAAATAAATCATACTAAAGGAAAAATATAACAGGAAAATTGAAAAATACGGGATGCTGTAGAAGATTCATCCCTTAGTTGATTAACTAGCTGTGTACCTTACTTCTTGCTCATGTTTCTAGAGCCAACATATAATCTTTTCGCTATATTTTGCTATGTTTTCTTTCATAAAATTACAACTAGTTTCATATATTTAAGCATGTCAAAACAAATAATCTTTAACTTTTATAAGAAGTGGTACAGTGAATATTTATATCTTCTTTTAAAGTAAACAAAAATCCTTATTGTGTTGCTCTTTTAAAATTATTTTGATAATTTAGAATAGCTAGGCCTGTTTCATCCTATGTGGCAATTTTCAGCTTTTCAAAATAGACCCATTCTCTGGTGACAATTTAAAATGCTCGAAATCACTAATGAAACTCTGAGAAGCTGTAAAATACAATGAAGGATAATGTAATAGATATGCTATCCTATAGTAGACTCTTGTCCATTTTAAATGCAACAACAACAAAAACTAGCCAAAATTTACAGAGAAAAAGGAAGAAGAAAACCAGTGATGTCTGAAGAAGATTAAAAAACCCCAACCCTTTGTATTTACATTAAATTAATAACAAAAATAATAATATTTCAATCTGTACTTCACGACATATCCAAAACACTTAGACTTGCCTAACACTTCCACTGCAATAGTTTTACACTGCTTATAACTTTGCCAGACTAAGTATTCTGGCAGGAAAGTTCTACGCTGGGTGCCTATGTCAGACCTCTTAAAAGATTCACTTCATTTCATGTAAAACTGTTCAGAAACTTGTAAGAACAAAAGGAAGTTCTTAAAAACCTAAAAGGCAGAAAATGGTCTCAGTAAGTACATGGACTCAGATTCCCAGCTGCACTGCCATACACTCCCGATTCTGAATGCTCAGTCTCTCTTGAGGAGAGGCCAAAGATGTATCTTTGGAGAAGAGCTGTGACAAGAGCTGTTTGAGCATATACTCAAGATGTAGGAGATCTGGGTTCTAGATTTGGGTTCTTGCTTCTGCCTCAGTCAGAAGTTACAGCTTCTAGTTTTCAAAAGGGTGCCTACACCAACAAACTGCAGATATTCTGGGACAGAGACTCTGCATGCTACCTCATGAAACTGAGTCACTGTGCAAAAAGTAAGATTTATGGAACCTACACAACAGTGTAATACAGGGGACCCTGACTCTACTGCACAGGGGGAATGCGACTCCTCCAAGGGAGGAGTTCTACTTCCTGTTTCCCATGTTACTTACACATATTCCCAATGACTCTTACAAGGAAAACAAGTGCTTCACTGGAATACTGGGACCAGACCCAGCACACACCAAAGGCAATGAAAATTAGTCTCCTTTTCACTGTTTTATGCCTACTTAGGAATTGTTAGCTTTAAACCCTTCACCCCAGGCTAGAATTCATCTCCTATTTTAGCAAATAATGTGATCATTAAGGGCAAAATAAGAGGGCAAAATATTTCCTTCTCTCTAGTGTTCAGGAAGAACTCAGCGCAAACCCAGAGGATTAAGTACAGTGTGGACAAGCCCAAGTAACCAAGCCAGTTACAAACTTCTGAGTTACAGATTATTATTTTTATGTCCATCTCATTTAGGTCTCAACATCCTCAGAAAACCCCAACTATCTGCACACAGATGATCTTAGCATTACAGATGAGTTCAACAAAGTACTAAAGGGAAAAGCCACTCTGTAGGGAAGAAAATGCATCAGCATGAGAGGCAGTTAAGACAAATACTGTTGATAGTGCTTGGGGTAGAGGAGGAGTATGGAAATGACATGTAAAACACATGCTCATGGTAAGGAGCAGCCCATAAGATTATCTTTTTGCCTTGTCACCACATTCATGTTAGGGGATGTAAGTGGTTCTTGACCCTGCCTTCTAGCTGGAAGGCTTCATAATAGCAAGGGACTGGATTTCTAAAGAGCTTCCAGTACATTTAAAGTTTGTATTAGTTCAAAATTCAGCTATTCAGAATCAATGTCTATCACACAAAACAACAAAGAAGTAATGCTCCTGCAGCACAAAGAATATTTAACAATTGTAATGTAACATGAATTATTTATGAAAGTTCATAATGTGCTAAGATTTCCCACAGAATAAAGGAATCTTCAATAGAAAGCTTTAGAATGGTGTGAAGCTATCATATTTCAGAAGTGAGGTTGGAGTACCATTTTGGGTTATAGAACAGGATGACAAACTGTTCCTAAAACAATGGAAATGGATTTACAATAAAAAGACAAAAAAATAGTCTTAGTTCAAACCTAACGACAGATATACAAAAAATCCATTATTTACTTCCAGTTTTGAATAAGCATTAGGGAATATGCTATATATTGTGCAGTTACAAAAAGTCTAAAAAACAATCTACAAATGAGCAGCAGCATGACAAAAACCCGTTACCATATTTGCAAAATAGGCTTTCCAAATGGAAAGTGATATAAATGTTATGGATATAAGAAACAGGGACTTAGAAAGTAGCAGGGTGAAAAAAAAAACTGACACAGAGCACAATAAAAGATACCAAGGACTAGAGGCACATGTTATTAGGCCTCAGTCAAACTAAAACATTTCTTAAAACATTTACCGTCCTTCATAAATTTAAACATTACACACAATCATTAAAGATCACAGATTATGTCCTTTGATTTGCTGTCAGTCTTGATTCACACAAGAAGGACGTAGAGATAAAAATTATTTAAGAAGGAGAAGATAGTGATTTATAAAATAAATGAGGGGGAATGGAACTGTCTCTAGGGAGACATGAGAGTGTGCAGAAAGAATAACTACAGGGATGAAGTAGGTTATCTATGGCAGTAAATTTGGAATGAAACATATGCAAAGAACTGCTAACAGAATAAGAAGTGGATGGAAGTCATTTTGCCAGTCAAGTGATCAATTGTTTTTCATTAAGCAATCTGTGGCACATAAAAAAATGTCTACTAATAAATTTTATTTTTACGACACTATGTTTAGAGGCTTTGTCAGTGCTGAAGTAGACTGGAATACTGGGAGTATACCAATGACTTTGAGGTAACTTACAAAAAGAAGATTAACAGTGTGAAGCCCAAGGTCTTGCATTTAGAAAAATTAACAAGAGGGAAGAAACAGCTTGTTGGCTTGTTTCACATAGCAAAATGAAAGTGGAGAGGGGTCCAATTGCTTTTGAGGAATAAATCGGCCAAGGAGGGGAAACTATGTGAAAGAATATGTTGGCACAAAACCAAATTAATTTAAATATGCTACCAATTTATAGTCTATAAATACGTTGTAGATTTACATTGGAAATGAGGAGCCTTATAACCATCACAGAATAAAGATCTGGAACAGCAGCAGTAGCCTTAAGTATGGTGGGTTTTTTTCTGGGCTGGAACCACAATTTATAGCTGACTTTCAGGAGAGTTTTAAAATTAAAATGAATTCAACATCACTCAATTTCAGGCCAAAACCAGCAAGCTTATTCCACGTTCATCCTCCTCTTTCACCCTAGTTCTGGAGTTCACTTTGGTGACAGTAGAAAACCTTGGGCTGCACAAACATTTTGAAGGCAGAAAAAAAAAATACCACTGATCATCTTTCAGATGTCCCCCACTCCTTTCTTCTCATGTTCCTTTCAATCAACTCACTTATTCTCTGAAATACCTAGTAGCTACCTTTTAAAACCGTTGCAAACCAGAGGCACAAAAAAACTCCAGACTTCTATGCTGCAAGTTGCAGATTTCATTGTTCACACAACAGTTAGGTTCCCCAAACAATTTAATCCAAACTTCATCATAGTTAGCTCCTCAAGTCTGATTTAGAAAGTGAGTGAGGCTGGCTTGTACCTGAGATACACCTGATTCATGCCAGCTTATGCGTCATGAACTGGAAGCCTCTTTCCTTCTTTAAAGAGCAAGCCTTAGAAGATACCTCGCTGCATACAACCATGTATGTATTCACATATGAATGCAATTTTATTTATGAATTCTATGTTTGAACTGTAGTATTATGTTATAACATTCTAAAGGAAGAGGAAGAAATTAAACAAGCCATTGCACTCAATCTTTCTAGAAAATCTGTTATTCCCATTTATCACCATTCAAATATATAGATTTGTGACTTTTTTTTCATCACATCACTGCTTACCTCATGCTTTAAATCTATTGTAAAATCTGACTTGAGTGGTTCACTTTTCAACTTCTTTGCAAGCCTATACAATTAAAGATGAAGAAATTTACTTTAAAAAAAAAATTAAAATTAAAATCAATCACTAGCATATGCAGCAAAGTTTGGCCGGTATTATCAACTATCTTATAACAAAAAAAAAAAAATATTTTTTTTTTTAAATCACACTTGTGTATTTATTGCTACAAGAAGCAATTCATATTTCTTTTTCATTTTTTTTCATCTGAGCACAGTGTGATGATGTTAACATTAGCTTTCAGCACACACATTCTGATACATTCTTCCTGCCCAAGAAAAAAGTTCTCATCCAGAGTAGATGGAGAGTCTGACATAACATTTTCAACAGATTAAAAGCAGCAATGCGTCTGAAGCTCGATATTGATCAGCATCTCAAACTTCAGACAATATTCTCTTTTTCTGTATTCCAAAGCACAGTATTTAGGCACCTTCACTTTACGGAACCATCAATCCTTGCTACAGCAAGACGCATTCAACCTCTGAAATCTATGAACTTTTCAAATCTAATTTAAAAACTAAGCATCTAATCTGAAATAAACGTCTAGGTTGTCTCTACAGCATGAGAGAAACACTTCTAGAGGGCAATGCAGTCACTCTAAGATCCAGGAATAAAACTGCTGTCTGGGGAAGAATACATTTTTAAAATGACAAGAGATGGGATTGAACTAATTTAACAACTAGTAGGAGACAACTATTAACTAGCTGACATGATGTTAACTTTTAGATAGGCAGAGTGAAGCAAAATAAATCACATGCATAGCAATAATACAGAAATTTATTTCTGTACCCTTGTCTACTAATGAATTCTTAAGTGTTTATTTATAATAATCCTGCTTGGAATGTGCAGAATAAGGAAGAAATGGAATTTTATCAAAGGAGTATTTTCTGGCTAAGCTTATAATGGGAGCACAAGTCTACGTAGGCATACCCAGAGCTAGCTGTACATTACTGTGCCTGGTGGAATGTCTTGCTATGCACCTTAGATCCTCAAACTAAAGTAGATTTATATGTATTGGCACGGACGCTGATAATACAGGTGGCAGCAGCAAAAGCTCAGTGTAGACTCTGAAGTCAAATCCACGAGAGGCCAGCCTGCACTGGTTGAGTACATCCCAAGCTGTCTGTCACAGCTAAACTGCAACCAGCAGCTTCAGTTCAAAGACAGCTCAAAATTTAAATTTGACTTTGCATTTCTACATGATCTGCAGTAAGACCTTCAACTGCAGTGCAGGCACGCCTTCATCTTTTATAGAAAATATTCATCCATATGAAATCATAACTCATTAAAACAATATTGATTACCATCTAGAAAAAAATTACAAATTCAACACTCTTAATTACTATCAGTAAACAATTAAGAAGTGATTAAAAATTCAATTCTTACTTGTTAACAAGTGGAATACTAAGTGCCCAACCAGCAGCAAAATCTGGAAATTTAAAGACTGTAGGATTTTCAGCAAAGGCATAATGGTGAATTATTGTAGATTCTTCATCATACAATGCTTTACCCAAAAACCACTCCTGTAAAGGAATATAGGAAACAATTTTGTTCATCTACAGTATCCTTTTAGTGAAGAAGACGACTGCATTCATGCTGAATAAAGCAAGCCTGAAAACAAAAACAAGGGAAGCGTATTGTTGACAATAATCCAGACAAAAGTTGTACTTGGTAAGAAATGAAACTAAAAGCAGTTCTCTTGAGTTCAAGTGCACACTGAATTTTCAAACTCCAGCATATGCCCTAGAATCACCAGTTCAAAGAGCACTGAGTCCCAGAAGGGTTAAGATTGGAAGGGTTCTCTTGAGATTCTCTAGTCCAATTCCCCTGGCCAAGCAGGGTCAGTCAGAGCAGGTTACCCAGGACTCTGTCCAGTCATGTTTTGAATACACTCCACAACCTCGCTGGGCAACTTGTTCCAGTGTTTCGCTGCCCAAACACACTACTGATTAGACTCAACTCAAAAGCACTGCATTCAGGAACTTTATCTATCTATCTATCTATCTATCTATCTATCTATCTATCTATCTCCATTTTTAATTTCCATCTATTTAGCCTCTTTTACACCAGAGAACTTAAAAAGCAAATACATTTTAAATATCTTTATCTTCAAAACAGTTAAATGAAGGTCTCAAGTATGAATTTGTAAGTAAAAAATTAAGTATTATTATTATTAGTAGTTTTTAATAACAGTGTTTAAGAATTTACTAGATTAAATAGTTAAAGCGTGGAGTTCTTTGCATTATGACAGTAACTCAGGCTTTTCTTTTTCCTGAACATTCACAAGTTCATCACTAAAACAGATTCATGGTTAGGGTGACTGTTTTTTCACCAAAGATTCTCTTTCTCCACTCTCCCTGCCATATTTGATTTTTCTCCTTCTTTAAAGGGGCAGCTGTCAGCAACAATGAAAAATTCCTTCAAGGCATTAGCACATTTCACACACTTGATACGAGGTAAATAATTTACACAAAAATCAAGGCAAAAGGGAAAATATTCAAGCAAAAGTACTGTAGAAACATCTGTCCAAAAAAACCCCTGGTGTAACCCCAAGAGGATATTGCTTCTCAGTAGCCATCTTTCCAACTCCAAGCAGATGTTGTTATATAGACTGAGCTAAATTTTATAGCTTCCCAGAGCCAACGAGGAGTGAGTGAGTGAGTGAGATCTGACCTGAGCGTGGCAGTCAGCAAACAGCTGAGAGGTCTGCATGCACCAGGAGACACTCCAGCCAAAACCACCTGGCTGAGCCTGGCAGGAGTATGCAAGCGTGGCTGCCCCAGAGGACACAGCCTGGCAACCCTCCACCTTCCAGCCAGGACTCAACTTGGCTGCCCAGAAGGCAATAAAAGGGCAGCTCTCAGGAGCTATCAAGGGATGCTTCTCTTGCTGTGGACACCAAGTCAAAGCTATGGGGTGCTGCCTGCTTCAAGAACTCCATCTCTGCAAGGATGTCCAGAACCCATATAAGCAACCATAAGTCAAACATATAGGATGCCACCGCTGCCAGGAACACTGCCTCTCCAAGGTACTGATGATGCAAGGGTAACATTAACAGTATTCATGTGTATGTATAGGTGTGTGAGGTGCTGAGTGCGTTTTCCATGAATTCTGCACATTTCTTCCCTCTCCTTTGATCAGCTACTCTCAATAAAACTAAACAATATATCTTGTACTTGACTAGTGACTTCTTCAGGTAACTCAAATTCTGAAAACCTATTTGCTCCCATAATTCCCATGTGCCTCCTGAGGCCGACAGCTGTTCAGGAATCTGTTGAGGAAACAGCCAAAGTTAAACTGACACTACCCAACATATGGAGAAAGTAAGGGTGGGGATGTTTTTCCACCATTATTTTTAACCACCTTCATTGGAGTTGCTACCTGGTACCTACCTACTCAGCCTTTCTTTGACACTGTTTTCTCTTTCCTTTATTGGAAGGATTCTATAGTGTTCACTGGAAGGATTAAGAAACAAGCAAAATATTGGGAGGTAAAAGAAAATGGGCAAATATACTCATTTTCATACATAAAGATGATTGCCTTGAAAGAATCAAAATAATTCTTTAGAAGCATTTGTGGACACCATTTTTTAACACTTTTAGGGCCTCTAAGGCTTCAAAATGTTCACAACACAAGTACACTAACCTGTTTCAGAAACAGTTAATAAATAGTAACATTTTCATATGACAGTACCACCCGTAGACAATTTTTTTTCTGGACCTCCACTTTATTATGCTACAGAGTGAATAAAAGTTTTTACTTAGCCTAATTTTGCGTGCTAATTTTTACACCGAAACAATCTATGGATTAAAAAAAACAACCTTACTTTCCTTGCTCTACAAAACACAGAAAATTAAACCCATACATACACCCTCCCTGGGCTTTCACATAATATTATTTCTGGCAATATTAAGCCACAAATCACAATGAAGGCATTCCAGATTACAGTCAGTGCTCTCCAAGTTTATTTGGTCATAACATTGTTTATTTACTATACTCATATGTAGAACAAGTCAATCAGTGCAGGTTGGCTTCACAAGATTAAATTAGCTCTATGTGAAGGAACTTATGAAGTAATTTAAGGACTGATGTTAATCAAAGTGCATACAGGCAAAAATGTGGATTAAAAAAAGGAATGTGATTTATTGCATTATGGATAACTATCATCCACAGGATCAGTTAATATATTGTGCTTCAAAAATGGCAAAAGCCACCTACCTTTAGTAAGAGCTCTCCAAAGACTTTAGAACACTTTAAGCTAATAGCTGAAGGAATTCAATGCAACAAAACTCAATACCAGACCTCAGGGAGGGCAGAGGTGACTTTACCTAATTTGCTAATCAAGTTGATTCCACCCACTCACCCTTGTATCCACTTAATCACAAACACAGAGAGCAGTGCGCCGAACTCATCCATCCAAGACCTGTGTCTGACACAGAGGACACGAGACTTCAGCTGTCACATCCTGTGTCTTACTACAACATCTTATGAGTTCTTATGATTCTCAAAGACAAACTGTTCTTTAGACAGATCTTTTATACCTTTAGGCATCAGCAACTACTAAGTCACTGCTGCCCATCAGCTTGGTTAACTCATTCTAGATATCTTCGGGGCTGTAATCTGTCATCTTCTTAGGATGACAGGATGAGGAGTGGCATGTACAATTTGGTTTAACCTTGTTGCCATCCTCCATTCTGAAAGCACAGGTATAATTAATCTGCGGTTGAAAAATATAATCACGGAAGGGACCGCTGGGGATCATCTGGTCTAACTTCCTCTGCTCAAGCAGGGCCATTTAAAGAGCAGGTTGCCCAGGACCATGTCTAGACAGCTTGTAAGTTATCTCCAAACATGGAGACTCCACAACCTGTGCCAGTGCTCGGTCACCCTGACAGTAAAAAAGTGTTTCCTGATGTTCAGATATAATTCACCATCTGAGTGCTTGCCTTGAGGCCTTTATGTAAATCAGATATTCCTCATTGTTTTTCAGTTTTACTGCAGTCAATCAAGTTCTTGGTTATCAACGCAGGTCATTCTCTTAACATTCCTCCACAGCCTCTTACGATGCTTTCACACATCTATTTTCACTCAATATTACATTCATATCAGTCTCAATAGTTTTGCTGCTAATCTCTACATACTCAGATTGAAAAGCTGCAGACTCATCAACTCTTCACATGCCCCTTGTAGACCTTTTATTGTGATTAATGTATACCAGCTTTTTATTACGCAGACTGCTGGCATTTTAAAATGAATAATGAATGAGCTCCTTCTGGTCTAATTCAGCTTAAATTTTGTGACTGATGGACTACTACTGTATATAAGGAATCAGTTATGGACTGTTACACTAAGATGACAATTACTATGTACAAAAGAAAAATATTTTATTTTCCTTTTAATGCACGTTGGAACACAATTTGTTATTGAAACAGAATTTATATGTAACACAAAGGAGAGCTTAAAATTGGCATATGGGCAGCACCTAGAATAAAAATGTTTATGTTTCTATTCTGAGAACATCAATTAGGAGAAGGTGTTTCTGAAACAGAAATAAATGGATATTCCAAAGATCTGAATATATTCAGCCATTTTGAAGACAGAGTGTTTAAAAATGTAAGATTTCTGATTCATTATTATTACCACTTTAGAAAAGAATTGTGAGAAAATACGACAAGGCCACATGCCTGCAAAAGAAGTAAATATGCTGAAGTGAGACCTGAAACACAGTTCCATACTCAGTCAAGGTAACAATAAAGAGGCAAAACATATTTCACCCCAGAGATTCTGGCTTCTATTATCCCCGGCAGAGGACAGGCATCAAGCTGAATTTTTTTCTAAACACTGAGAATTCTAAACATTAACAGCTTTCATGTCAGTTGCACTGACAAATTTACTTTGTTCCTTTGTGACTGCATTTTTCTTTTGTTCTGCAGGTCTTTTGGTGTTGTTTCTTTTCCAGCAGTTAAAGAAAACTGTCTTATCGCCAAGACAGTTCTGAAACAGAATGCTAATAAAATACCCTACTATATTAGATCAGAGACAGTTAGTCAAACTAACACCAGTCATTCTGTCTGATAATCAGAACTGATGACAGACAAGAAAATGGGGAGAGGGGACCACACAGCAGCCTATGTTCATCTTTTTACTGATGCTACATAATTTTCAGGCTATCCACAGAAGTAATATTTTCTCTGCCCAATTTTAACAGTTCTTCAACAGCTAGACAGGCGCTCATACTGCTTCATGTTAAATATATTGCTCACTGTCAGCCCCACCAAACTAAATCCATCACCCTATTTTAAGCTGTTTGGATACATCTTTTCCAATGTTTGGAGCTCTGAGATATCAAGGCAGTGTTACAAAATTAAATTCTGGACCACAGAAACTGTTTCATAACTAGGAATTCTAAAGGTCTATATTTATAATTTTGTACTTAAAATGATTCCATGTTTCATTTAAAAACCCATTCATGCACATTTAAAAGAAAGTTAAATATCTAGATTTTTAATTCACCTTAGACTCGTCAAATCTTCCAAGTGTTTCTAGCAGCTTTACAAGTTGTATTCTTGTATCTTCTTCACAGAAGAAAATCCATGAGGAGTTCCTACCATAGGTAACAGAGAAGCTAACAAAAGAAATTAACATATTACTAATAAATGGGGTTATGAACAGAATGATAGATTCAACACACATTCTCCAAATAGAAGTACTTTGCAATCAATTATTCATTTACACAGAAACAGAAACTTTTACCACTAACTTAAAATTACATATCAAAGGACTACAGTGAATGGATAAAGATACTACCTCTGCTGCTATCTATTTATATAGCACCAGTTATTCCAGAGAGAAGGGAATAAGAGATACATAAAGAATGTCCACTAGAAATGTGTAAGTACTACAGGTCTAATAGTCACCTATGAATTCAGAAGCTTATGGATAGCAGTTTAAGTTACCTTCCCCTCTGGACGTTTACTTTCTTCCAAGAAGCCCCACTGATGGGCATCTAACACCACTACAACAATCATGAAAATGCCTCATGACAGGTTTTCTCATAGCTGTTCGACACTAATATACTTATTGCCTACTCAGCACTGAAATCTAGACAACTCTTTGCTATTCAGGCAAGCAAACGAGAAAATCAGTTGGGAAAGACACCTGCTAGCTGTTCCTTCTAAAACTTGCCAAACAAGTACAGAAAAGGTATGAGATGCCCTCATGTTTTTAAATATTCGAAGTATGCAATGCCCTGTGAAGACTAAAGGATTTTATCTAACGCTTTAATGCTCAGCAAGAACTTTAAAAGAGAAATATCTGGATTGGCACGAAAGCAGGTGGGTGACGGGCAAGGAGAAAACACTAGAATGAAACCCACAAAAAGAATTGCTGCATCCTGTGAATACAACACTTACATGTTCATATAAAAAATGATCTGTTCATCCAAATTTGACGGACAAACTGAATTATTTTCACGGCTAAGCATTTAAGGCCTACAGAGAGTCTTATGTAGACCTCATAGCCCACAAATTTGGAGTTCAGATTGCAAGAAGCCATTGGAGATGCTCAGGTAAGATCCAGTTTGCGGGTAATAATTTAAAAAAGGGATTTCTTCTCTGCTTCTCTGTAACTGAGAAGAAATGTAGTGGGCCTTCTGGAGACAGTAAGGGTACTGTGTCATAAGATATCCATTGATGTCTTATAATTAAATCTTCTGAAATGAAGTATTTTGTCCAAGTTAACCTGTCCCCAAGAACTAAAACTTAAGAACTGTCATAACTGTTTAGAGGCCTCCTTAAAAATGCTGACAGCTACAGAACTAAGGAAAGTCATTCTTCTGAAAGCAGTTTCCAGATAAGAATGCATCTTATATCACAATTCCAAGTATCATTAGCTGCTGCAGAATGGGCTGATCTCCCTTCCTCCTCTTCTTTTCGTTGAGAAAACTGAACAGTACAAGCCTCACAACATCAACACACTTCTAAACTACTCCATGTCTTAATGCTGCCAAAAGTAGTAAGTGAAATAGTAGACACAAGCAAATTCATATTCCAGAATTCTCAAGATGGAAATCCTCTACTTAAGATGACCTTTTCTGACATCTGGAGAATTTTATTCTACTTTATCACACAAAAGAGCATTTGTATTTTCACTTCTGAGTTTTGCTGTCTTATAAGAGCTGTATCTGTAAACCCTGTAACCAAGACATAAATAACTCAGAAGAGGAACCACTAAGTGATTGAAACAGAAGCTAAGAAAAACAAACATGATTGATTGATAGAATATAATCTTCCAGTTTTTCAATTTACTTTAATTTTATCTTTTGCTTCTTTTCACAGTTTACATGTATCTCAATGATACCCACTGTACAAGCACTATTTTCTTGTTTCTACACACACAGAAAGCGACAGAAAGCAGAAGGGAAAGCATCCTGTCCTGCATCCTGCAACCACTCTAACGCAAAAACCTCAAACCAAACCGAACACATCCTTCTGAGTAACTCTAATAAATTATATTAATTAAATTAAACCTCAGGAGGCTGCACAGTCTCTGACACCAGTTTCAAATGCAAGTTTCAGGTAAAGGATAGCCTTCAGCACCATGGATCTTTAGGACTTTCTGAAACAAGAATCATTGCTTCCTGACAGTTTGCAACATACTACCATGTAAATGCAGGATGTCTTCCTTGGAGCTATTTGCATAAGCTAAGAAGAACAGGTATTTGAGATTACCTGTCTTCTCTCACCATACTAAGATGAAAATTGGCCATATAAGCTTCTGAAAAGATGCTGAAACCTTTTCACTACAAAAGATGCTGAAACCTTTTCTCTACAGAGGCATACCAACTCTTAGAAACACTGTAAGCAACAAAAGATAGAAACTCTGAATAGGTATTATCTATTTTTAAAAAATTATTTATCTACTTCATTCAGTCAAGTAATGTGAAAGATCTAAAGTCCTGAAATACTTCACACCTTACACTGTGAGAAGTGGGGACGACATAGGAAAATATACATTTAGAAATTGTATTTCTTTCGACTAGTTTACTTCCCTAATAATTTAAAAACCCATAACAATTTGAAGAAGGCAGTTTTTCAGTTACATTACATTATTATTGCTCTTTTTTTAAAAAACAGCTTTCTCTGATTTAATGAAATTGAACAGAAAATTGTTTTAGAAAACAAAAAAAAAATAGAGTAAGAAAGTTAAAAGATAAAAGTTGTAACTCTCATTCAGAAACTTTGTTTCTGAAAAAAAGGGGTCTGAGTAATGAATATTTATATTCTTGGCTACAAAAAAATCTGAGAATAACTCGCATTCGTTACACTTACTCTCTCATTAACGGTAATATTGTCCATGCGCCTTCATGCTGGTCCATCTGATGAATAAGCAGAACAGTAGGTAATTCCTTTAAGAAAAATAAAAATATTCCCATTAAACTTGAAATATATGCACTTTTTTTCCTAAACACCAACTAATCTTAAAAAAATTACTCTGGAATGACTACTTGGTTCTTCTTTTTTTTTTTAGCAGCAAGTAGCCCTGCAGAAAAGATGACTTAGGGTGGTATGAAACAAGGTGACGGGCAATTTAGAGAAAGTGGTTTTCCCAACTCATGATTTCTTAATTCTCTTTTAGATATAGAGCTAATACACTTCAAGTTAAATGTTTTGTATAGGTCCCATCTAATCAATTAAGCAATATATCATACTAATTTCTTTACCATATCATAAAATCCCATACTGTAAACAAAGATTTATAAATGATGTAGGGTATGCTACGAAGGCTTCCATCAGACAATCACATTACGCAAGCTTATGTGAGAGTTCTAACATTCTTTACTTTGCTGAGTTCAGCTTTGACCTGTCATACTGACATAATGACGAAACCCCATGGGTTAGATAATTGTACTGGTATTGAAGCAAAAATCTTTCTGCCAGAAAAGCCTAACCTCTGAAACAGTTTATCTAAACTTCCTTACCATCTAAGTACATCTCATTACAACAATTAACCTAACAAAACACTGGTGGTGTTAATACACTTCACTCCTAGCAGGCAGATGATCCCAGCTTTCCATTACACAAACTGTTGGGCTATGGCATTAAAGGCTCATCTCCATAAACAGAAAGAAGCGCAGAGGAACAATAATAACAGGGTAGGAACCCCAATAATGTAACCAGAGAAAACTGAGCCAAAGAGAAGGGAGAGGCTCCCCGCTCACGTTACAGTCTGACAGGAGATCACTGCCTACAGGGGTATTCATTATGGGATTCAGGGGAAGAGCACTATGAGATGGCACAAAATTTATTATGAGAAGCTTAGGTCAAGACTAAAGGCAAGGAGAAGAAGGATCAGCGTGGTCTGAGGAGGAACAACCATTGGTAAACACTGGGAAAAAAGGGTTGGTCACTTCAAACAGGCTGCTGGTCAGGACGCTTCTCTGGCCATGCCCTGCACTGATCCTGTCTTCTCCTTAAATTCAATTTCTAACTCCTGGGCAGGAGGCTTTACGTATCTGTGTGTATTTGGAGGTCTGAGTGCCTGCAACTGCTGAGGGGACCATGAGTCTGTGCTGCCAGAAATTGGGGAGAGCAGGGTGCACGCACACACCCTGTTGTGTGTGTCACACATGCTCAGCCTTGCTGCTGGCTGGACCTGGGGACAGAGCTGCAGCCACCTCACCTCTGCAAGGCGAGCGGGTTCGGCAGCTCCTAAGACAAACCATCTTCATCTCTCAAGGGCCTAATTCCTTTCCACTTACACCCTGCATATGCCAAACATTTTTTAATATAAGCCAATGCTATTAACATAAAACTCACATTTAAACAGCAAAATAATTTATTCTCTAAGAAAAGCTGTAAGATAAAGCTCACACTGCTTGCTCACTGTCAAGTTTACTTCCAATCCTTTTTAAGAGCAGTTAAGCATAGCACCTAGAAATACATAAAACCTCCAAATTTCATACACTATATAAAACATCTCTACCACTCTAAAGAATAACTGTGTCTCACAGGAGTGCATTAACTCAACCAAAAAACAACGACCTACTGTTTTTAAAAACATTCAGGCTATTGTGAATGGCCCGAATTGAAAAGAAACACTGCCAAACCTCTAATTTGGAACAGGATATTCACATGCATTTAAAACATCAATGGTTCTGATTTATGGTTCTAGTTTAAGCCAATCTATCAAATATGCTTTGATTAGTTTCAATTTATTGCAAAGCCAAAGAAGTCCAGAGGTTTTTAGTGGAAGTGGCAAATCTTAGTAACAGTACAATCACTAAAATGTAATCACTTCATGGTAAAACCATAAAAATATTTTTGCTTATGGGATTGCAGATAGGAAGACAAAAGGATAAACCTCTGTCTTTACAAGAACATTTTTTTTACAAGCACACAAACCCTGCAGTTATGCTAGTATTTGTATGTATAAAATAATTTCATCACTTTTGAAGACCAAGAAACTGCCCTTCCCACTTTCACAACTGAGATGACTTTAAAAAGGTAAAACCAAAAAATGGAATCACTTGTAGTCTGAAATACAGTATAATACATTTTTACCCCAAATACCACCTACTGTATCAGTACAGTGAGAGAGAATCTACCTGCCGCAGATTACAATTGCAAACCCTACATAAACAAAACAACTAAGTGTGAATAAAGGGGCTGGATCCACGTCTTCAAAGCAATTCAAAAGACACTGACACAGCCTTCTATGTACCCTTAAAATCCTTTACCAGCATTTATGCAAGTTGAAGTACAAAGATGCTAGTGACACACTGAATTTCACAGCAAATTATCAATAGAACTGAAACCAAACTTGAGTTCTTGAGTCTAAACATTAGAAGTCCTCTTCATTAACATACGAAAAACCTTGGGGAAGAGCACATCCAATGAGGAAAAAGATCATTCAGAATAAAAGAATTTTAAAGAACCAATTAAGAGAATTGCTAATCTGAAACAAACATCTGAAATGTTTCTCTACAATTCTCTACAATACAATTCTCTACAATACAGGCAATTTAATATTAATCTACCAAAACCTATATGAGAAATGCATAATTTATAGAGAATACAACACTATGGTGTGAAAACAAAGAGAAGAGCTAAGATTTCATAGACTAAAAGGTCAAAAGGGACCTCTGTATGCACCCAGGATGGCAGAGACCATCCCCAGCTAAAATGAGATTTCCAGAGCCACAACTAGGTCACATCTTCTAAGACCCCCTAGCAGACCTGCGCTTGCTTTGTTTTCCTGCAGAATGGAGCCCACTGAATTTCATCTAAACATAACTAAATCTCACCCTAAGTGTATGGTTTAGGGAGAACCCACTTTTTGAGCGTAATTCAAACTGGATGTTGCTCAACAGAATTTATTATATGCCCTATGTGCCGTAATAGTGCAAGTACTATATATACGGATACAGAACTGCCGTGAAATGCAAAGCATGACAGTCATATGTTTACCGTTACATTACTCAGCCACCTGATCAGAGCAAACTTAAAACACATTATAGAAAAATACAGTAGTGTACAGGAATCTGCTCTTAATGAGTCTAGTATACTGGTATCTGCAGGTCTCTTGCATCTACCCCTGTGCTTTGTAAGTTTATTAAACTGCCTCATGAAACCTGGAACTTCAGGGCAGGAGTAGGGATCCTAAACCCTAGACACTGTTGTGTTGCACAGTTCCAGAATTAGAAATGTTTTCCTAGTTTTTGCTCTACATGTTCTACAAGCACTTAACATTTTCCCTACTCTCTTATCTTCTTTCAGAAATTAATCCTAAGACACATTCAGAGCTACCCAATCTACCCTCTTCTCAGCTCTCCCTCGGGAGGTTAAATAAGCCAAGCTCTTCCAGTCATCCGTTACGACTACTTTGACACAAGAGAGTTGTGGAATACACACTGAAGTCTCCCTACAGCTTCATTTTCAGAAACATGCCACTTCTGGAGACACCCTGAAGGATTTCCAAGATGAAAGAAAGTAAGAGCAAATCTCCTTCTAAACCAGTGCGTCAATCAATTTGCTAGGAATTGCCACCATCAAATACTATACTGTACACTAGGTCTTCTCCATATTCTAACAACTCTCTAAAACATTGAAAACTACAATAGACATTTCAAGTATTTTCAAATATTCAAGTCTTTTTTTACATTTTAAAGACATAAGTATCAATGTTTATCAGAGCATCTAGTCCAAGCATCCAGGGCAAAACATTATTTCAACATACGCCTTCAAATAAAACCCACAAATTATTTAAAGTAGTATTTCACCGTACAATTGTAACAAAAGTACTTTGCTCCTGTTTAAAAAGTCAGTTATTCGGGAGCTTTTCCAAGATGGTCATGACCTTTTTAAACCTTTGCTCTATTTCTCTTTTTAAGCTGTTTTAAAAAACCAACATTGCTAACAAAGCATAATATGCAATAAAAAGACATTTTGTAGTCTTTTGCTCCTCAGGAAGCCTAAAGTAATAACCTACTGCTTTCCATTAGAGAGACTCTCTACTTAATGTTCTACTCTCAGATGCCTGGTTATCATTTAAAAAAAGGATTGAATTTTCTTATCTATTATGCGCAGTTTCAAAGGGTTCAGGGAAAGGCCATAGCAGTACCCTGCTTTCATAAATCAACAGCAAGATGCTGTGTGTAAGTCTGTTGTCAAACGACCTTACCTTAAAGAAAAGATCAAGGCATTTACCCAGTCACATAACTGCAACTTAAGAAAGTGATTTGAAGTGTTCCTGACTATAATTTCAGATAAGAGGCAAAAAAAGGAAGAGTTTTAATGAAGATGCAGTAATTTTATTCCTTTTTCCTACTGTACCTTGTATCAAACTCCTCAGAACACAACTTAGCTGCCAGTAAAATACACTGGAACGCATAACCAAAGCACTGACTCCTGAGTGCTTGCATGCTAGATCTGACATCTCATTGCCTGGGAAAAAAGCCACCAATACCTATTTGTATCCGAAAGGACAGATTTTTAGCCAGTTAGTTCTTTGTCTAACAATTTATATTCCAGCTATTTCACCATCAAAAAGAAAGCTTTCTGCTACAATATATTTCTGTCTCAAAAATCTGTAATTATCATTGATGTAACTTTTTTTCATGTGGGAAAGGTGCTGGTAGCCACTGATTTTCTATTTTACTGTGTTGTTCCTCAACAGTAGTGGGAGTAAATTTCAGCATGCGTATTACAATGCTGCCAATTGCCAACATGCTGCCTAGTGTTCCCACAATTAGAACATCAGTAAAAGGTCTAGTAAAGTTTTCGTGATCCAGAAATAATTCACTTATGCTCAATAGTAGTCAGTGTTAATTTGGTTTGCAGTATGTTCACGTGACACCACAAGATCTTCCTCAACTACAATTGTCCTGCAGCAAACTGAAAAACAGCCACATAAAGAATTGTCTCTCACCAAGTAAATCTAAAAGACATTTTCTAACTTAGGAAGAAGAAAGGAAGAAGAGAAGGAACAGGAGAACAGAAAGAAGCTTCCACAAGGCAAGATATTTGGAAAATACATTTCAAGTACTAGCATAGATGCTCAGAAGAACATAGAAGAAACACAACTGTTAACAAGTACTGATTTTAAGGGATAATTTCTCATGCTTTAGTAATTCCAGTCTCATGTATACTTGAGAGCAGTGAATATGGCACTCTATTCAAAGATGACTGAGAAGTTTCAACACAGCAGACAGCAGTCACAGTGGAAGAGGAAACTTCAGATAAATCTCTTATACATTCCTTACTAATAAAGATATTCCTTAGCGAAATGGTTTTGTTCAAGTCCTATGATGTATGTAGAGATTACTGCAGAAGAGGCTGAGGAGTATCTTTGCCTAAAGCACTTTAAATTTGCCAATTTCATGTGTATTTTCATGTCCTGACATGACAAGTCATCTCTGTAAGGTAACAGGTCCAACTTTCTGCATACAAAAGCCAATACAGTTATCACATATTTGACTTTGCTATATAAAACCAGTGTATGACATGTAAGGTAGAGCTGAGAGGTAAAAAAATCTCATTAGTGCAGTATTATCCAACCTCTACTGAATATCTATTATGGGAAGATGATCATATTCACCTTCTAGCATTACAGTGCAGGTAAGTTTACAGTTTCAAGCACAAAATAGTTAACGGGCTAGACATTGATTCTGGTGATAATAAAGTCTAGTAATTGTCAAAAGGATTCTGGTACCTTTGCAGAATGAGAAACAAAGGCATATTGGAAAGTCAGAGATCAAACAATTAAAGCAAAAAGCCAACATAACAGCTGGAGGAAAGCAGAGATTAAACAGGTGTCAGTCAAATTTGTCAAGTCCTGCAAGATGACCTTGAAGAGAAAAGATTCAAGATAATTCTGAAATACATTTTCCAAAATAAATAGTAATACTTTCAAAAGGTGTGATTTTCAGGAC
Source organism: Ardeotis arabs (assembly GCA_011801015.1). Taxonomy (NCBI): domain Eukaryota; kingdom Metazoa; phylum Chordata; class Aves; order Otidiformes; family Otididae; genus Ardeotis; species Ardeotis arabs. The sequence goes on from JAAGAY010142786.1 coordinate 94,494, forward strand.
TTGGAGGCACCTCACCCTTCAACAGACCAGAGTTTAGAAGCATTTCAGAAGTTGAGCACCCAAATACTGAGGTCTGAAAATGAGCAGCTGCATTCTAAAATGCAAATCCTGAAAGCAATTAAGCATTATGAAGACAAACTATGTACTGAACAGGAAAGAAAATTACCAAGAACATGTTGATATCAGACAATGTAAGTAAGCAGAATAAGCAATACATCAGAAAATGAACAAACACAGATGTTAACATGGATAAGAAAGGGGAAACATGAACTTCATGCACTGACCCCTTATATGCATCCACTTATTAGAGACAAGGTTTTTTATACTGCAAGCTCTACCCACATAACAGAAGTGAAGTTTTATGGACAGATTTGGAAGATAGGTATAAATATGAAAGTTGTGGTTGATGTTACAAATAGAAGGCAGGCAAAACAGAAGCAAGGGGGAAGAGAAAAAGGTTGGATAAAAACTAAACTTTAGACAAGAATCTTAAAAATGAGGGCAACCCTGAAATACTACATTAATCCATTAATTTGTTCTCCAGGTTTTAATCAAAAAGATCCAAATTGTGCAAGGTGCAAGTACGCAAGTTTAGGAGAAAATTGAACTAGTATGTCAGTATTTAAGTACTCATTCTCCAAATGGAAAATATTGTCTAAAGGGGGTTAGGGGGAAGAACAGCACAAAGAAATCTTGTTTCCAGAATTTTCTGTTCATAAACCAGAGATGATCCAGGGCTTTTAGGAGTCACTCATACTATCATCTGACTCAAGCAATACAGACAGGAAAAAGCATCACAAGAGCAACACATACTGGGTAACATGATACGCAAAACTTTTGGACAAGGATTTGTGTGGTTTCTGGAGGCCACTGATAAAGGCTGAACTTCTTCCTCTCTCTCTTTTGCTGCAGTACCATGCTCCCTAATTAGTCTAATTTTTTGAGTCCATGAGGGACTCCCTGCAGGAGCTTCACGTCTTCAAGAAAAGTAAGAGTGCCAGATGCTGCAGGTACCCCATCAGTGTGTCTGCCCTCAGCAGAGAGAAATGCAGGACTTATCATCTCAGCAAGATTCCTTCACACAGTCTATTGCCAGTCGTGTGCCAGATTCATCATTTTGCCATGGAAAAAGAGTCCTGCTGATCAGTCAAAGACTAGCAAGACCTGGGCGTACAAGTGGCATGCAAGATTATTAGCATAGACGATGTGACAGTATCTTCCCCCACAGTTTGCTATAGACTGGCATCTGATCTTTGTTCTACAAAGAGGGAAAAATTATGGAAAGCTAACGGAGAAGATATGACAAAGAGCCTTGTTTTTAATAAGTAGAGTCAGCAAAAACTGTCCACTGCCTGGCAGGATAAACTCTTACATTTTGAGAAATAAGCATTTTAAGAACTAAGGTGACAAGCACATTTCATGAAGCTGCAGGATTTATTTAACATTAATAAATCCCTGCAGAAGAAAAGAAAGCTGTTGCTAGGAAGGAAACAGACTGAACAGTAATGTTTAAAAAAAAAAAACCAACAATACATAACATTGAGAAGTGTAATAATTTAAAGTTAAAAAATAGAGTTGATCTTAATATTGAGGAAAACCTAGCCATAAGACAAACTGTTGTAGACATGGAGATGGTTGGGGCAGGACAGAATGTAGCACAATACTTCACTTAAATATAATCAGTTAAACCTTGTTAAAACTGCAAGATCCGAAAATGAATCATCTGATCAGTCTCAACTGGAAGCAGCTTCCATGACATGGGAAGCCACTAGAGGAGGGAGAGGAGGAAACATGGTTTTCAGACCAGAATCTAGAATTTGAGCAAGAAATCCGGAAGTTGAAGCAACAGATATATTATGCATTGCCTTCATTTATGGTATTAATTTTGAAAGGGCTGCAGCAAATTAAGTCCATGAATAACTTTTCTAAATATATAGATCACTTCAAGCAACTCTTTTGCAGGATTTCTAATCCTTCCACTAGATTGTATAACCACAGCGTTATTAACATGCATGTGCGCTTTACAGTAAGGGCAAAATGCAGAACAGCTCAGACCTACTCCGGGAGTTTTTAGCTATACAGCTTGTTGCAGGTCTGGAAGAGGAATGTATGCCTGCTCATTTGTGGAATACAGCTAACAAGGAATAAAATAAGGGAACTACTACTACAGACCAGGAAAAATCCAAACACATTTTCAGAGTTGTTTCCATCATAGCCTGATAGTATTTCAAAGTCTCTTTCAGGGGAGATATGGATGTCAGAATTCATCATGGGAATAGTATCAAACAGTAACAGAAAAATATTTAAGGGACTTTTCGACAACAGAACTGCAGCTGGCTTCACTCCAGCATCTGAAATCAGATGTGGAAGTAGAGCTAGCTAGGAAGAGCTTCAGAAAACATTAATTCACTCAGAAAAGGAACTAATGTCCCACCGGCAAATTAAGAAAAAAAAAGATATAGTCTACAAATTCCCTGAAAACAGTCTCTCACAGATGGCCAAAACATGAACAGGAACAATTTGAAGACAGATAATTTCAGATAAGTCATCACCATATTCCTAACACACATACATACATTAAAATTCAGGCAAACTAATTATACTTTTCCCCACTCTCAAACATCTCCAACAAAGAAATCTTCCATATTATTGAAACAGTGCAATGCTGCCATCAGTATAACCCAAGCAATCAAAAATAACAGATTTTTAAAGCGCATATGCCATACTCAACAACAACTGGCACTTTGGCAACAGATATTGTGGCCATGACTTTAATGACATCATAAAGTAAAGCTGAGATAGGCACCAAGAGGCTTTTAAACCTTATAGATGCAGCAGCTAGGATACTGAGTTACAGACAATGCATGTTGGAAGCAGAAAAATAGAACCTTCTGTAAGCATGGTCCTGTAAGATAACAAAGAAACTGAACTTCTGAGGCACAGGCCAGTGGCATAAGCCAGCTGGGTTTCTGATCATTTTTGTTCCTGCTGCGCTTCAAGAAGCAGGATTTTGCCAAAATTTTTTAAATAAACAAGAACACAACCAGAGGATGCTCCTAATGTTTGTCACCTATTTTCACATTAGCCAAACTGGAAACTGGGAGATAGACAGAGAAGTAATATTATGAAAATTTAATGGAGATGTTAACTAAAGCAAGTATTACTCAAGCAACATAATATGGGAATTTTCTATGTACAGTTCCATGCTTTTGACCATACTTGTTTCTTTTAAACTGATGTTAATAATCACTACAGTATAGTCCTCAAACTCACAAACGAGCAATATTCCCCTTTACGTGCAGGAGTAGTTTAAATCTGTGAAATTTCATTTCTATGAAATGGTACAAAATAAAGGATTTGGCTCAAAACAAAGTAAGCCTAATAGTAAAAGTACTGCAAATTATAGTTATAACATTTCTATAAATGTCATACTTCACATAATCTATTATTCATATGTGATACTCATTTTCATTTTCCAGTACTCCATGGCATCAGTCTTAAAATCTTATTCCTATATCCTTCACTGAAAGGGTTGTCAGGCATTGAAACAGGCTGAGTGACCATCCCTGGAGGTATTTAAAAGACGTGTAGGTGTGGCGCTCAGGGACATGGTGTAGTGGCGGACCTGGCAGTGTTAGGCTTACGGTTGGACTTGACCATCTTAAGGATCTTTTCCAACCTAAATGATTCTATGATTGGTTTGTGGTTTTTTTTTTTTAAACTTCATAATGAATACTACAAATTTGCTATATTTCTTCTGGTTAATATACATAGGATATAATTTAATCCATACGTTTTTCAGGAAAAATAGAAGTTTTTTGAACATAATGAATTAGCTGAGGGTGTTCAATATAAGAACCCTCAGGGGGAAAAAAAAAACAAACCACAAAAAAAAAGGGTATTTACTCTACTAGACCAGTTTTCATAAAGAAATACACAGACCTTTGTCTTCAAAACAATGTCATGATCCCAGGCAACTAAATAGCATTAACTGCATCTAAAACAGTATTTCAGACAAAATCTACCATTTTTAAAAAACTTTATTTTACCTGTTTAGTCTTAAACGTAAAAGCAAAAAAAAGCAATCTTGGTTTTCAATTTTCTAAGAAGATAGAAAGGGAACAGTCCCAAACATTATTATTTCACACTGTGACAACTTCCTTATTCTTATCTGGTGTTTTTCATTAAGACCTAGTTTACAGAGCTTCTTAAATGCAGAAATCTCAGAAAATAAATAAAATTGGTAAAAATCTTAAAGAATTTTCTTCATTGAGATGTTTTAGCTGTTATTTAATATACTTAAGAGTTTTGGTTAATATACAATAAACTCCTATGGAAAATGCTTCTAAGCATGAACACAGCTCTGACATCTACTGGTGACCGGAATTACAGACTATTTTCACATGGAAAAAAAATGTTTTGAATACAGAGTGGAAGAAAATAAATGGACAAATTAAGTCTAAGGTTTAATGTGAAGCAAATACAAATGTGAGTAATTCAATCTATTTTAAAGCAATGTAGATATTCCAGTTTCATTAAATAACATAAATCTTACAGCTGGCTTACACTTCTCATTTTAAAACAGTAGAATACAATAACTAATGAATCCTTATGGACTAAATATCTATTGTTTGGTCCTGTGACAACAGGCAAGGGAACCTGATGATTCCATTGATCCAGACTTTTGTTTCTAGACAGCAGTTGTCCTTTAAAACACAAAGATTTAACTTCCTTTGCCTGAAAGTAGTAACTTAGAACCACAGAATCATAGAATAGTTTGGGCTGGAAGGGACCTTCAAAGGTCATCTAGTCCAACCCCCCTGCAAGGAGCAGGGACATCCCCCACTACAGATCAGGTTGCTCAGAGCCTCATCCAACCTGGCCTTAAATGTTTCCAGGGATGGGGCATCCACTAGCTCTCTAGGCAACCTTCAACCTCTGGGTAAACTTCATATGTATTCTTTTTAATGAAAAATGCGAACATCAAACATTGACGTGCAGGATTTCAGAGATATTGGGTCCCTTCTCTTATTGGGTCATGCCTCACAGTGGCCTAGAGTGGAACTGTGAGTTGACAAAATCAATCAAGACATACCAAGAACGTGTTGTCCATGCTCATTTTTTTCCTGTACATTGATAGCTTTCCCCTTTTCCCAGATTTCAGGTATGAGATTTTTGGTGTGATATATTTCCATCACTGCTTCTCTAACATGCCTGTTTAACAGGTACCTCTTAATATTGGAAAAGCATCACCTTTTCAGCATTCCCATAAAGGAGTCTCCTTAATTAGACAACAAAGTTTTTTAAAAGCCAGTTTAGTTTGCTCGAGGCAGAAGTACTTACAGGTACAACTCTTTGATTACAAAAAAGATTTTACCTCTCTCCCATAAAACATGCCTATATTCCTGCCTCACTGAAACTATTTATACTTCCACTTACTGATCTTTTCATCATTCGTATTCTGCAACATGAATTACAGAACTCAAGTAAAATCCTTGTTTTTAACGACTGAAGCCATAATCCTCTCTGTACACATTGTATCTGAACACTTGTTTCAATCCCAGAAAGGACTCTGAAAGAGCAGAACTCTGCATAACAAAGGCTGTTCACATGACTGATTTCATTAACGGATTAAAAATTGCATTTAGAATGGATTTAATTACAACAGGTTTGATAAGCTTGGATAAACGAAGCCTGAAATGTCCAGGAACCTGATTTAGGCACTCCAAGACCAAGACACACAAGACAATTTAAATCAGACTTTGTTTTCCTTTACAACAAAGAACCTGGAATTGAAAAACAGGTCAAATAACCTCACAGCAAGCTATTTCATATCAGGGGATGTATGCCTCTCTTACTTTTTTATTCTTATTAAAGACAAAGAAAATAAAGCATTGTTTATGTACACTTCATTTTCAGTCTAAGTCTCTTAAAAACCTCTGCTCTCTAGGCTAAAGCTTTACAAGTGAAATTTCTTATTAGAGTGTTAAGTCAAAACCACACTTGTACACCCCAGGCCAGTGTGGCCCACTAGCAGGTGAGAGGCAGAGCGCTCCGTCTGCAGCGGGCTGGCAGAGGAACAAGGAGCAGTTAGAGAAGGTACTGCACCATGGAGGGAGCTGATATTGGCGTGGGCAAGAGGTGTGGAAAATTATTGCTGTAGGAAGTAGGGAATCCTGTGTCAAGATTTTAATGTCCACACACAGTGCTGCTCTGCTGTCACAATGCTACAGTTGTGCAATGAAATTCTGACAAAATCTACATTACAGCATCTTCATTGGCTCTAATAAAATACAGTACTCACCTAAAAATTATTCTAAGTAGTGCTTAAATGATTATGTTTTTCACTTCATAAAGAAAGCATCTGACTTTTTCTTAAATATACATAAGTCTTTCTTGTTATCACTTCTACATCAAATGCTATCCAAACAAAAACAGCTATTATACAAAAAGGTAGATAGTTGAGATTAAAATTATTTTGTGATACATCACAGCATACAATCAGTAAACACCCAATGACATAGTTCTCTTATAAGCATAGAGAAGACAATCAAAATTGATTCAAAAAAGGCACAGTAGAAAAATATACTTTTAGTAAAATGCAGTAAAAACATACATAACAAGGTGCAATCTGTATTATCTAAACGTACCTTTCCAAGATCTGCAGCCTGTTTTAAAATATCTCTTTTTAGATCTTCTGCTCTCTTGGAATGAAAAGAATTACTTTGACTCTGGATGATAAATACAATTTCTTTTAATTCTGTGAACCAGAAAATAAGAAGATTTAAAGACAAAAGAAGTTATTTTCAGTTTTGCTCCAAAGCTACTGAGACCCCAGGTGTGGGGAAGAATCTACTAGATAGCAAGCTATTTCTTTAAGTATACAAACATTTCATGAAATAATAAAAGGGCATAATTTAATAGACAAAAACAAAATCCAAAATAGTCCTTTTAAGGATTAACATATAAAAAGTATGACATGACTAGGAGATCTGCAGCAACAAAGAAACTTATGCCCAGAGTTAACTGCAGCCACACTGATGAAGTGTTCTCTAATACACCAGCACTCCTCATTACCAGAGTTAAAAGGTGTTAAGTCATAGATCAGCATCTCCTCTTACTATGCAATGGATGAACACAAAATAGAAAAGATGCTTCCTCAATAAAGAGCTTAAAATCCTATCTAGAAACAGACATCAGATGGAGAGAGACGCGAACAATGAGGTACTACTTTTATCTAGTAGGACAGCATCCACACCTCAAATGTGCCTTCACAGTGTTTTAAAGGCATCATAGTCAATAACTTTCAACAGGAGAGGAGACTGAGAAATTCAAAAGAAAATAATGAAGTAGCTTTGCAGGCATTTATGGACAGAAAAAATATGGTCATTAAAAAACACAAGTTGGTGATGAAGGTTGATACCATAGAGAAGCTGAAGATAGCCAGCTTTTTTTGATGACAGCAAGTAGAACAATCACTCAGCACTCTAAAAGCTAAGAAAAACAAGCAGATTTGATCTCGTTCAGAAGCAAAACACAGCAGAGGATGAGAATGTGAAAGGAAGAGGAGAGGAAAGATGCCCTTTCCAGAATTCTTAACAAGTTTGACCTGTGCTGTATAATCCATCCCACACCATAACTGAGTAGCAATGTATAAGATAATGAGACAGCATATCCCAGTTTCTGTTTGGTTTGCCATAAAAGGCTGCACTTTATAGATACTATGCAGAAACTGTGCAGATGAGGAAATTCAGGGTGTAATAACTTAAGAGGTACAGGTGGCTGACTGACCAATTACTGCTTAAGGAACAAAAAAGACAGTAATGACGTTTGGTGTTCGAGGAGATAAGTAGATGACCTGTGGAGAGGGTGGGTGAGGATTCAGACCTTCAAGACCACCATTATCAGCAATACTATGAAAGCTGACAGAGAAATTAAAGATATAAAACCTCTAGGAGAGCCTTCTAAGAACAGTTACCGGTATTCCATTTAAATCAAACTTTCAATGAGCTATAGGAGACGTCAAATTGAAGACAGTCTAGGATGAAAGTTCACGTAGTGAAAATCTAGAGAGTCACGGCTGACTGAAAGCTGCCAGATTTTACTACAAGCAATGTCTGTGTGAAGACAAACATCCCAAGGAGGGAGCACTTTAGAGGAAGCACATGAAGCTTCTTGTCAGGCAGCAGAGTATTTCAACACATTTAATCCGCAGTTTCACTGCAGTATAAACTCAAGTTTTACATCATTTATTTTTAAAATGTATATTCTTGCATCGTAGTCAAGTCAACTTAAAAGATCCTGGTTTCCCATCAAGGTCTTGGCCTCTAGGTTAAAAATGCTAACTAGGCAAATAGAGCAGAACAAATTAAGAACAGTAGAACAAAGATGGAGGAAAAATGTCCAAAGAGGGAATGTAGTAGCCTCAAGAAAAAAAGAGTAAAACGGAGCACATGAAGAACGATCACAAGAAAAACAGTGGCAACAAAAAGAACATTAATACCAAATATCTTTGCTAAGATTATGAGAAGATTGTCTGTCCAAGACCTGACCGTTGAATACATTCCTTTGTTCCTCTGAACAGTTACTCGTTAATTTAGACCTATGACAGCTCAAAGCTGCAGTTACATGTCTTTCTGCTTTTCCCATGATACTATTTTCTCTCAATTTATTAGCTTATTCACCAAGACAAACTCTGAAAATCTCAAATTGTGTGAGGTTTCTTGTGATAAAGTTGTGGAGATGGCATAAGCACTGACATAGATACCAGTTCTGATTTCACATTTTTTCCCACGCAGCATTCCTTCATGTTCTGATCCACCCAACAAACTGCTTTAAAAAACCACGCACAATAAAAATGTCTGAATAGGAGATACTTGCTGTCTAGGAAGAAACTTGCTAGATTTCGTCTTCAAAAATTAAAATTGCATTTCAATGATGCTAGTGAGAGTCAAAGGGCTAAATCTATATGCACAACACTGAAAATAACCCTAGCGATAAAAAGGAAAAACCATATCGCTTTATATAATTACTGTTTTAGTATCAGTACATTTACAGATATGCAAGCATCTGAATTACACTCAGTTTCACTTATGGTACATTTAACTAGAGCTGTGATATCCCACAACAGAATACTTTCTAGGAGTAATCTAGTAACTACTTTGGTGTTACTGCTTTGATTTAATGGCAGTAGTTTCCTCTGCTATAGACACTTTAAAATACTTAATTAAAATAAATATTCAGGGTATTAAAATGTCAACAGAAAGTATGCATAATTTTAAATTGTTTCTCAGGTTGAGAAATAGTCAACCAAGCAAGACAAAGAATGCAGTCTTTTGGAAGATTAATATCCAAAAGAGCTACTGATATATTTTATTTCTCTAGTTGTCTTCTTTTCTCTTTTATTTCCTTAAGACATTTACGTATCTGGAAAGTATCTTCAGCAACTTCAAATGCTCATTGATTGGAAAGATACTGCAAGTTCATAGAAAAAAAATTAAAATAAAAATTGGGAAACAGGAATGCTGGAACTTCCTGAATCTTATCACAACCATGTCTCCTTGCAGAACAGAATGGAGCCTTAACAAGCTTTTAACAAGGTGTTAACAGCAATGTGTGTTTTAGCAAGTATACAATGACCCTATGCAAAATGTGTCTCCTTAGGAAATATCGTTAAATCAGTTAAAAAGATGGCAACGGGAAATACTGCTATTTGGAAGATAATTATTGCAGTATAATGGCCAGCGTGAACCAATAAATTACCTGTATGATGGGATTTTTTTGCAAAGCTTATTCATCACAAAAGGCTGTTTTATTCAACTCAAAGCTACTGAAAAAATTACAACAAAAATTTCGGGAAAAAAAAAAAAAAAAGAAAAAAAAGCTCCTGGAAGAATATAAGATGATGATGATGATGTTGCCTGCTAGCCTTCCTCTGCTAGCCAGAGGATAAAGCATTCACCTACGATGCAAGAAACCTCATCTGTGAGGTAGTTTGATCCTGAATGTAGGTCTCTGGCGCTCCAAGTCAGTCTCTTGATTTCCGGGCTGCAAGTAAACTCTGAGTCAGTCTTCCCCTTCTCTCCTATTGTTCTAGAAACGGAGAAGAGTGAAAATGGCTCCTGAGCTTCCTAATCACCTAACTCTCCTGAAACAGTGGGCATCTAGAACGATGTCTCTGACTCACTGAATGTTTAAACATATCATTAAAAAGGTAGAACAGGCATCAACAGAAAAGACAGAATTCCATGATGATTTATATACTTCTTGAAGTATGTATGACATGGTCCAAACCATTTTGCCAAAAATTACAATTATAACTTTAAAATAACTAAAATGCAGTCTAACCACTGGCCTCTAACAGGTAAAAGAATGCCACTGACATCTTTGCAGCTCTGTCAGTTGTGCTTAATTCCACATCCTCTTTTCTTTGGGTTTTTCTTCCCTAAGAAATTATGGAAATAAAATTAATTTGTTTAAGGCTAAATGGAATATTTGTACAATGAAAACAGGGTTTTCATTACAGTGAGAAAGCATACAATGTCTCACTATATATTCAGACAAAAACTAAGCTCGTGCTTTAACTCACAAACTGGAGACTCTACTGTGTAGGTCAGAAAACGCAGATTCCAATTTGGGTTTAAAAAAACTAGGCCACTTGCATATTCTGGAGGCCTTCCCCTCCTTTTATGTCAACTCTAAAATCAACCTGAAACTCCAGATAAGGATCTTTCAGTTCTTATATTTTGAGCAGATTATTGTAGCCTAGTATAAAGCTTCCACAGTTAAAAGTAGAGACAAGTCTACAATAATTTGTAAATGTGTTTAAATAAAGTTATTGGGATCTCTCTGGATTAAAGGCAGTGTATGCATATATATAGATAGATAGGTATAGACACACAATCTCACCTCTGTGTGTGCTTATCATATATGTAATAAGCATGTAATGCCTGGTTTATCTGTCTACGGCCTGCAGCATAAGAACAGAAAGCCATGCTAACTTCAAACACTCTCTCTCAACAGTTTATTTCTGATATGTCTATTTCCTGAATTTTACTAAACTACTTGCCTTAGTAACATCCAAAAAATCCCTTTAAATCAATTCCAAATGCTACACATTTTTAGTACACTTGTTTCCTTCTTGAAATTAGAAATAATAGTATCCAGTTGCTCCTCAAACTGCACATCCTTTCATAGTTTTGCAACACATAAAGTATGTAGCTTACTGCTTCAGAACTCATGATGTGTCTTAACACTTACTTAACAAAAAAAAAAAGTTCATCACCTACACATTTGCTCTGATACTACAGAAAAAAAAAAAATTAAACCTTGCATGTTGTTCTCACCTTTCCAACCAAACTTCCCTCACTAATTCCTAGAGAGCCTACATAAAATGCAGAACTAGGCCAGGCAGGATATTAAAAGGACATAACTGTGAAAAATACTTTTGATCCTTTCAGAATACTGCAAATATTTACAGATCAGAGGAAGTATAACATCACCATATTTGCAAGAATCAAATCCAAGAAAATAAGCCTCAAGACTGCTTCATTCTTCTTATCTCACTTAACACACATGTTAAAAAAAAAAAAAAAAAAAAAAAAAAAGAAGCAGCAGCAAAAACCCAAACCAAATACTTCTCACCTCACAGCCAAAAGCTAGAACATACACTTGTGGTGAGAGGAATATCTCCAGAGAGAACAACTCAACCTACTTTGGATCTCAGTCACCTTCTGGAAGCACCTCTCTTTCCATAGACTGCAGAAGGAATCTAGAGAACCCATGCCTCCAGCTCAATGCTTCCTTGAGTTTCCATAGAAGGCAAAATCATTGTACACTAGCCTGAAATAGCCAGTGCCTCCCTTCAGGAATTAATATTAAAATATTTAAATATTCTAAAAGTGGAAAATACTGTTGGTCAGCAATATGGCATACCATTTGGGGACAAACACACTGACCAATAGTGTACCTATACATCCACCTGCAGGGCAAGATTTTTTGCCACGGCTTGGCAATGATGACCCAACACTGGTAAGTCACATCATTGATTTTTTGGCTGGACTATAACATATCTTTGTGTGAAACTTTGCACATCAGCCAATCCAGAAAGTTACATCACATCCTAGGTAGACCAAGCAACCACGAGAACATTAAGTTCAGTCTTCTCTGTATTACACTTGTCTTTCCAGTGACTAGGATATCAAGATGTTGATACCTGTCTTCAAAGGCTTGGCTAAGGATGCTTAAAAAGATCTCTTAAAACTCTGAAAGGAAATCTACTTTGCTTCCTTGGTACAAAGGTACAGCTTATTTACAAAGGAGAAAGAATTTTCTTGTATAACAGTTTGAAAAAGACGAATGAAAAAAATCACAGGAACTAAAAACCAAGAAGAACTTCATTCTCTGTTTCAAGTTCTTCCTTAATTTTATTCACAGAAATGGATTAATAAAGATTTTTTTTAAATTCTTTCTTAAGGAGAGGCACAATCTCATTTTAGAAAAGACAGAGAACACAAGAAATTACATATTACATCAGTTCTAGTCCAGTATTTTGTCTTTAACAGTAGCAATATGAAACACTATTTAGGTACATCACAAGATCTTCACTTTCTCTAGCGCTCCTCATACTCTAAAAGCATCCACAACTATTGTATTAGGAATGTCAGAAGATACATTGCTGCCTATTTATCTTAGCATACATGTATGAACTTGTCCCCTCTTTAAACTGCTAGCATGGTCTGCTTCCACAACCTCCTGTGGCAGCAAGTTTCCAAATTTTGCTACTTGCTGCATAAAATACTTCTGGTTTTCTGCTTTAAAGTGATCTCCTACTGAAACAAACAATAGATGACAGATGGTAGTTACATCACTAATGTACCATTGTAACGTTCCCAAATATAACCTTCCTAAGTAAGATTATATTAAAACTTACGAAAACTGAGCACTGTCAAAAGCCCAAAAAAAGTCTGTTAATGCCTCCCTGGGTGTTTCACGAAGTGAGACACAGCAGGTCTGCTGGGAGCGATAAAAACAGCAACCAGCATCTGGCTGCGCTACCAGATTCCACAGAAAGAGATGAAAGAACATAAAGAGGACACAGACTTTGTTTGACACTAGATGAAAATCAGTGAACAGGGAAACAGAGTAATAAAGCTTCTATAGACAGGTCCTGACCTTTCAATGGTAAAATGGGAGATAAATGGGACAAGGGACTTAATTTTTTTCCACAAAAGTGGTTATCTGTGTAAGAGACAGAGCTTGCAATGAAGGTCAGAAAAAGCCAACAAACAAACAAAACCCAGATCTTCTCAGCACCATTCAGAGTTCTGTTAGCAACTCACTAACAGTATGCTAAGTCTTCCTGATGTTCAGCTTTGACGTCAGAATGAACTCACAACTACTCAGAAAGCGCTGCAACAGCAACACGGTCAAGCTGGCTCTTTTTAGAACAAGTAGGTTCAAGTGCTCAAGGTTTAGAAGAGTGAGAATTACCATAAGAGTCCAAGTTGCTTTAAGAATTGAAGTGCTACAGTTATAGCAGAGGCAGCACAAGGTTACAGCACAGAGATTGCAAGTCCTTATCTCAGGTCTGTAAACTTTTTGCTGGAAGGACATCAGACTTGTTTTCAGAAAAGGCAGAAACTTGCAGAATTTTTATTCTCATTATTTATCTCACACGTCCAGTAAAAATGTATTTTACCACTCAGTATCCTACTAATGTTTGACATGTTTCTTACATACTTGTTTCCAGATACTATAAAGTTATTACAAGTTGTTACAAGTACTTTATAATAACCCTAGTTACTACAAGTACCATGAGAGCCTAACAGAATGGTATAATTAAGTTTCATGCTAAATTTTTACAAGAATTGCTACTAAGTATCATGAAATTTTATTTTAAAATACTGCGTACTACAAAAAGTAATGCATCAGTTCCATAGTCCAACTGCACATTTTCAGAAAAACACATAACTACAAGAATTGCAAACACAAACAAAGATCAAGAAGCTTCTGTTTGATGAGACTACGTGATCAAAGAAAAAAAACCACAAAGTATTTGGGAAACTGTAATGAACTAACAATGCTGTTGAGCATTTAGGCACTGTTCACATAGCCACTTTTCAAAGCATAACTGTATTTTATCTATACTAAACAGGTAGCCATAAGTGAAAACAAATACAGACTTACCTCTGCTTATTTTATGAACTGTTCCACTTCTTTCAGACTTCTAGAAGAAAGGAGAAAAAGCTAAATAGAGATATGGGCAAAAATCCAAATATTTCTATAGAGAGACACAAGGAGTCAAAGCATCCATCAGATTGTAAATGCATAGACACAGGTTTTAACTCAAGAACTAATAAAAAACGAAAGTACATAGTGTTTCATCATCGAGAATTGAAACAGATATTCTACATGTTTATATACTATTACTCAGACAACACAGTAAAAGTATTTAAGTATTTAAAAAAAAAAGGAGAGAATGCTTCTCCATGACTCACTTTATACCAAAGCTCTTTAAATTAAAACTAATAATGTCTTTATATATATATATGTGTGTGTGTGTGTGCGTGTGTGTGTGGGTGTCTCCTGAGCACAAAGTTTGGAATATGGAATAATAATATTAAAAATAATACAAACACACCCATTCAGTGTGTAAAAAAAAACCCAACACACACTTACTCATTTGATCAACAAATACATATGATAAGATTGTTGTACATAACATGACTTCACTGGGATTTACTCAGGTATTACATACATTTGTGATAGAATTTTAATAAAGTGCTGAGGAACAGACAACAGGGACATTGTATTTGCATCATTAACCAGGAAACCAAGACTCAGACATAAAAATATCTTAGGAGCATATTCAATGGCTTCTAAATAACAGAGGATAGGTGGAAAGGTGCTTTTTAAAAACTGCTGACTGGTAGAGAGACAGGGCTGGAGAAATAGCTCTGCACTTCCTACAAAAATTGTAGGAAGCAAAACAGAGCCTTCCATTTATTGCACTGTTTCTCCCTGGTAACAGCACCTCAGTGCTTTGGTTTCTCCACATGTAAAATCAAGATCATTTTTACTAACTGCATAAGGATGTTTCATGAGTTATCTTCAAGTGTTTAAGACCTTCAGATAAAAATGCCATACAGGGCACTCCTCACTAATAAGCTCTTATATAGTTTTCCTACCCTTGTGACTTAATTTCTATTTATAAAAACATTTTTTCTCCTTTTTTTAAAAAAATAAAACCATATCCATCTAATTCTTATAGTCCTACTTGCATCAGATGATCTCTCCCTCTGTCCAGGTCTGACTTTTACATTGAAATGTATAAGCTCCAAATTCCTTGGCAGCCATCTGCAAGATCTTTTCAAGAATGACTGCATGGCATCCACACTTATGGCCTTTTTTTGGTGATTGGGCCAATACAGTTTAAAAAAATTCTTATAAGACTGAGTTATTTTGATGACTATACATAGTACTGTTATCTTACAGTGTAATATACACCACATTCTAAATTAATCTGTATCATAAACACCACGGGAAGATTAATTTTCTATGCAAACAAAAAAGTATGTGTTCTGTGGTACACAGTGTGATGAACAAGCCATATTTTATAATTACCTTTATTAAAACACAAAGCAAAACAATTGTTGCCTGCTACATTCTTGGTAACATAAAAAAGCAATTAAAAAAAAAGAGGATTTTGGCCTGAAGAGTTCTACAAGGCACCTCTGACTTCATCTACGGGAAGGTTTTCAAACTCTAAAATAGTAGGAAAGCCTTCATAAATTATATCCTATGTAAGAATGATAACACTGAACAGCTAGATTGAGACATTAACAGAATTTGACAAACAGCAACTTCTAATTAATGAAAACAGAATGACACTACCTAGTCTCCCAGATACACTGCAGCAGACCAGCAGTTTGCAATAGGGATCTTTTTCATTTATGAAAATTACTGTAGATATAGCAATTGTCATTAAAATAAAAAATTACTTAGAAATTTGGTCATGTATTCCTGACCATACTTCTATTGCATTTGATGTGAGATCACTAGATCTAAATGGCAGTTATAGATTCTAACTCTTGATTCATTCCAGTACTTTTATTTAATTTTCCTTCCTTAAATCTCTTTTATACATACAAATATTCATTACAAATCTATACATATTAAAAAACCGGTAGCTAGAATCTGTTAAAGGACATACACGCATACGCGCCTAACACACATTACACTGTTTAACTGTAGGGCTAGCTCTGACCATTAGTTCTTCTAATCTGTTAATTTATAATTTCATACGCAAGCTTTACTTGAGCCGTGACTTGGGTAGCAATATGTGATAACGCTAATTTAGCAGAGAGGGATCCATTTCCCTCTCAATGTATTATATATTTAACAAAACCAAGAAGAAAGGAAAACATGTCTCTGAACCAATAAAGTTTATATACTCAAAAACTATTCTCAACAGCAGTAGCACTATCAACTTATAGAAGCTATGCAAAATCACCATTTTTTTTTTTTACTATGAGTTTCTAATGCATTCTTCAGTTGATTCTGGAAAAAAAAAAAATTAATTTGTTTTCTAAATTATAATTTTGTTCCACAACAAAACTCAAACCCCCTAATTCTCTTAATACAAATGTCAATGAAATTCAGAAAAATCCAGCGTAAGAAAGAAATCAAAAGTGCTAAGTAAAAGTTTATTCTAGTAATTCTAAGAATCCATAGGATAAATTAAGATCCTGTAATATGAGAAAAGCAGTGCTATACGCAACTAATGACCCACTAAAGGTCTCTTATAAGCCACACAGAAAAGATAAACATCATATGACATTTAGTACCACTGAAGTCAATGATCAAAATAATCAGCGTCACAGATGTTAGGCTTTCTGCTTTGGTCTCTTCTAGATCATTTTATAATGTCTGTAAAATGTTCCTGCTCTGGCGATTAAAATTTATTACCTGCAGCACTGGTAGTTCAGTCTCATCTTCTGCACCTTCAGGAACTACACTTACAGCAAAAGCTGAAAGAAAAAGGAGACTTTTTTCATACTCTAGGAGCTCATTTAAGGACTTGATAAAGGTCTGTATTAAAAGAAAAAAGCTTTTAGGTAGATTTTCACATTAAATGATACTATATTGGTAATAATCTTTATGAACATAAGGCAGTCCGTTCTTAGAGAATTTATGCATTTGCTGCCTGACAATTCTATTCCTGTACATCACTGAAAAGATCACTCTTTGATATGAAGCCAATTTATCTTGGCTTCAAGGCAAATAAATCCCATTTAAAAAAAAATCAAATCTGTTCAGTCCAGTAGTTCTCTTGACAACACCATAATGTGCTATCACATGGGAGATCTGCATTCCACCCAATCTTCAGGTTTGGGTTACCAAAGCTTCACTTGGAGCCACAGAAACTACCAGCAGCTGACAGAAATTTCTATCAAAGTTGAAGATGGCTCTCACACGCTTTGAACGCCGTCTTTGAACAAGTCCAACTTGTTAATATACAAGAGATCGCAATAGATGTCTACAAAAAGAGCAGAGACCCCAAAGAGCTAATTTGCACAGACCTAGCGTTATCTTAAACTTTTTATACTGACACCACCCTATGCATACACTTCTGGTTTGTATGAGAAAAATAATCATAAAAAAAGGTTCTGTTTGTTTTTTTTTTCCTTGTTGATGTAGTTGTCTAATCAATTTGTCTCAGCTTGCTCATTTGTTCCATTTAACATAAGAAAGCTTTGCTAAGACTCGTAGTAAGGAGTATTTTTCTTAAAGATACTAAAGAGATGCAAATGAAAGTAAATTGCTGTAATTTAGAAGGAGCTCAAGATACTACTCTTCATGGTCAAAGTGATGGTTTTCTTAAAAATCGAGGTGGAAAAAAAATATCAACAGATTCAAGTGGAGTGTCTCACTGCAAGTTTAAATTATTTATTGCCTGAAATGGATTTCAAAGTGAGTTACTAGCAACTGTCAATTTCTTTGACACTCTAGAAACCTGGAATGCAGAAAAGCAAGAAGACAAGATTGTCCAAAGCCCATGGTGCTCCATCTCAGATTACCTATATCCCTATGCTCCTTCAACTGGAGACTGGCTACAGGCTGTTCAGAAGGGACAGACAAGAAAGTAGAGACAGAGGTGTTGCCCTCTACACCAAGAATTTTAGGAAAGCAAACTTCCAGCTCTTCAAGGAGTTAGTCAATAGGACTCCCCGGGAAACTGCTCTCAGGGACAAGGGAGCAGAAAAGAGGTGGCAGATCGTTAAGGATGCTTTCCATAGAGCGCAAGAGGTGTAAGAAAGCAGGCAAGGAAGGCAAGAGACTGGCATGGCTGAGTCAAAACCTGATAGTCAAACTAAAGGGTAAGAAGGAAATGCACAAGCAGTGGAAACAGGGACAGGTATCCTGGGAAGAGTATAGGGCTGCAGCTCGATTGTGTATGGATGAGGTCAGGAAGGCCAATGCGCAGCTGAGCTTGGCCAGGGACACAAGGAATAATAAGAAGGGCTTCTAAAAGTATGTTAGCCAGAAAAGGAAGGTTGAAGAAAATATATGCTCCCAATGAGCAAGACTGGTGAACTAGTAGCAATGAATGAGGAGAAGGCTGAGGTACTCAAAAACTTTTTTGCCTCAGTCATCACTGGTAACCCCTCGTCCCATACCACTTGAGCGGACGGACTGCAAGACAGGGATTGGGGGAGAAAAGTCCCTCCCGCTGTAAGAGAAGATGAGGTTTGCGACCACCTGAGGAAACTGAATATACGTATGTACGTATATGGGACCTATGTACGTATATGGGACCTGACGAGATGCATCCCAGAGTCCTGAGGGAACTGGCTGATGTAGTTGCCAAGCCACTCTCCATGATATTTGAAAAGTCATGGCAGTCAGGTAAAATGCCTGCTGACTGGAAAAAGGGAAACATTGCACCCATTTTTAAACAAAGTAAAAAGGAGGATCCTGGGAACTCCCAAGCTGTCAATCTCACCTCTGTGGCTGGGAAGATCACAGAACAGATCCTCCTAGAAGTTATGCTGAGCCATATGGAGGACAGGGAGGTGGTTCGAGACAGTCAGCATGGCTTCACCGAGGGCAAGTCCTGCCTGACCAACCTTGTGGCCTTCTATGATAGAATGACTACCTCAGTGGACAAGGAAAGAGCTACAGATGTCGTCTACCTGGACTTCTGTAAGGCCTTTGACATGGTCCTCCACAACATCCTTCTCTTTAAATTGGAGAGATATGGATTCGATGGGTGGACTGTTTGGTGGAGGAGGAATTGGTTGGATGGTCACATCCAGAGGGTAGTGGTCAACGGCTCAATGTCCAGATAGAGGGCAGTGACAAGTGGTGTCCCTCAAGAGTCTGTACTGGGACCAGTACTGTTTAATATCTTCATCAATGACATGGACAGTGGGAGTGTGCACCCTTAGCAAGTTTGCAGATGACACCAAGCTAAGGGGTGTGGTCAACATGCCTGAGGGACAGGATGCCATCCAGAAGGACCTGGACAAGGTCAAGAAGTGGGCCCATGCAAAACTCATGAGGTTCAATTAGACCAAGTGCAAGGTCCTGCACATGGGCTGGGGCAACCCCCAGTAGCAATACAGATTGGGGAATGAAGAGATTGAGAGTAACCCTGCCAAGGAAGACTTGGGGGTACTGGTGGATGAAAAGCTGGACATGAGCTACCTATGTGCACTTGCAGCCCAGAAAGCCAACCGCATCCTGGGCTGCATCAAAAGAAGTGTGGCCAGCCGGCTAAGGGAGGCGATTCTGTCCCTCTACTCTGCTCTCGTGAGACCCCACCCGCAGTACTGTGTCCAGCTCTGGAGTCCTCAGCACACGAAAGACATGGACCTGCTGGAGCAAGTCCAGAGGAGGGCCACAAAGATGATCAGAAGCCTCTCCTATGAGGACAGGCTGAGAGAGTTGGGGCTGTTCAGCCTGGAGAAGAGGCGGCTCTGGGGAAACCTTATTGTGGCCTTTTAGTATCTAAAGGGGGCTAATAAGAATGACAGGGACAAGCAAACTTTTTAGCAGGGCCTGTAGCGACAGGACAAGGGGTCATGGTTTTAAACTAAAAGAGGGTAGATTTAAACTGGACATAAGGAAGAAATTTTTTACTATGAGGGTGGTGAACCACTGAAACAGGTTGCCCAGAAAGGTGGTGGATGCCCCATCCCTGGACACATTCAAGGTCAAGCTGGACAGGGCTCTGAGCAACCTGATCTGGTTGGAGATGTCCCTGCTCCTTGCAGGAGGGCTGGACTACATGACCTTTAAAGGTCCTTTCCAACTCAAACCATTCTATGATTCTATAATTCGCTTTCCTCTAGTTTTCAGGAATGTCTTGCAGTCACCATGATCTTTCAAACATTATCAATAGTGGCCTTGCATTGACATTGTCAAGCTCTGTCAGCACTTGTGAGTGCCTCTCATCAGGTCCTGTGGACTTCTGTATGTCCAGGTTGTTTAAATGTTCTCTAAACTGGTTCTACTCCAGTGAGCGTAACTCTTCCTTGCTCCAGACTTTCCCATGAGTTCCAGGGGCCTGGGATTGCTGAAGGTGGATCTTACCAGTACAGACCAAGGCAAAGAAGGTTTTGAGTTCCTCACCCTCTTCCACATCCTTCTTTAAACCAAGTCTCTCCCCCCATTCAGAACCAGGCTCACATTTTCCCTTGTCTCCCTTTTGCTGTTGATACACCTGTAGAAGCCCTTTTTCTTGCCTTTTGTAAGTTGAATCCCTTGCCAGATGTAACTCTAGGTGGGCTCTGGCTGTCCTAACGGCATGCCTGCACTCTCAGACAGTGTCTCCCTATGACTCTTGAGGTGACCTGATCTTGTGTGCTTCCTTTTTATGTCTGAGTTTTGTCAGGAGCTCCTTGTTCGTGCACGTGGGCCTCCTGCCATCTTTGCTTGCCTTCCTGCATGTGAGGTTGGACCATCCTTGAGCTTGTAGGAGGTGAACGCTGAAAATCAATCAGATCTCCTGGACCTTCTCCCTTCCTGTACTGCTGAGGACAGTGGTAGACTGAATGATTTTTATTGCAGCTGCTCTGACATACAGTGCAACTTCAACACTCACACTTAGCATTTATTAAACAAACCAATATCTGTGATGAACGTTAAAGTCTCTCTCTATACGATTATTCTTATTCCCAGTGATTTCAGACATGCAGCCTCCCCTTATTTTCCAACAAATAAACATATTAAAATGACTCAGTATCTTTTATGTTAAGTATTCCAGGAAGACTTTTTCCAGCTAACACATTTTATTAAGACAGGAACTGTTCAGACTATTTTTAAACTACTGAAGAATGATTCCCTAAACAGACTAGTAGACCCCTGAAGACACCACAAAAAAAGCCTCAAGAGTCTTCATCCAATAGTAACCAAGATTTTCACTCAGGCAGACTGTATGAATTTATTTTAGCTACAAATATGCCATGATCCCTCTACTACCTTATTAGCACATCTGTTATGCACACATAATTTGATATGAGTAAAGTAGTCTTCAGAAATAAATTGGGATGCACCTGTGGGGTAAATTCAACTCTTGCTAAAATATGGCCAAGACTGTTCAGGCTAAGCAACCTGATCTCTCAGCCTGGAAACAAATATCATAGAATCATAGAATCATAGAATGGTTAGGGTTGGAAGGGACCTTCAAAGGTCATCTAGTCCAACCCCCCTGCAAGGATGTCCTGGAAAAAGGGTGGCATGAGAAAAACATGGTAGATCTAGCTGGTATATGACTTATCAACAAAGGGGCCACATAGGAAATACAGTGCCTGGCCGCAAGTGGACATCTCTAAGATGAATTCATCCACCTGCAATTCACTCCCAAGAGGTTTCTGAAAAAGGTGTGCCCAGGAGTGGGCCACAGATAGAAAAATTCTAACCACATATGTAGCTCATGACCAGATCAGTTGTACAACACAGATAGAAACTGAGAGCTCTCAGCTCTCTGAGAGCAAGGATATCTTCTTGCTGTGTGTAACGTACACAAGCACAAAGAAGAATGACCTATGTCTGGGAGCTGTCAGAAGCTACTATATGAAAACAGTAACTTTTCATGTCCAAATATCATTGTTAATTCAGAAACTGCAAAAGATTTCTTTCAGTATAGAATCCCCTAAGCCACACATCAATCTCTGGAACTAGAGGTACCTTTGCTACATCTCCTTTAGTCCCTTTGAGTTTTTTGGTGCAATGCAAGCATACCTCAGGTGGACCACTGACTCACCATAGAGCACAGAGAAAATATATTGCAAGACGAAACTGATTAGCTGGTAAAAGTTCAAACTGTGTAGGCACCACAGTAACCAAAAAGACCAGGGTAATTAACTGTACAATTTCTCACAAACAAAGCTATCTAAAGCAGAAAAAAAAAGCAGCAAGGCACTGTCTTAAATGCAACTTGTAATTTTGTGTTTGTCATTTCATTATTTAATGCATTGTGTACTGTGACATGTGTTAACAGATGCAGATATCCACAAAATTTAGCACAGACAGAAGCTGGATGTGTCAATTGCCAGTCCTCCTCTTGCTGACTGCTCGAGAACCAAGGATAAGTGAGAAAAGGAAAGAAATTTTAGAAATACTTCAAAGCTCTTTATTTTCATCAATCTTATCTTTATTTCTTTTGAAAGCAGGACTTAAACACACTGAGAAAGCTAGACAACATTTTTGGATCCATTCAAAACCTGGAAATTTAATCAGAGAATGTAATATAAGTGGCTTAAATTTCTATTTATTTTTCTCAAGTGTTCCATTATTTCCATTAAAATTTTGGTGAGTAAATAGACTTGCTTATAACACTAGAAAGTAAAACGCGATCATTTATTTTTGTTGTTCAGCAGCTGAACTGCAGGAATATGTGTCCATAAACTATTAGGAAAATAGAAGTAAATACTGTCATATAAAAATACAATATACTGCATAAATATATATAATGATATAATACCACATTATAAATGTAGAAGTAATCCTTTCTTCAGTGCTACCCTTTCAAGTGTAAATAACTTTCAAACGTTTACAATTATATGTCCTTTAAGTGCAAAGGATGTTAAAAACTGAGGAGTTAATTCTTTTGCTTTCACAGACAAAATCAATTTAAGGCAGAAAGGCAACATGTCTGTTACCTTCGTTTTTTACCATCTGATTCCAGGCTGACTGACCTCAGAGTCATTCCAATCACCTCACTGGGCTATGGATCAATTCCAATGAGCTACAGAAAAGTTACGAGATTCTATGACTTGCGTATGGCGAAACCACGACTAATAATAGCCACTTCAAATAACCAAAGTCATTAATTATGTTGTACACAGTAGACAAAACACTTAATATAGAATTTCTCTGTACTTCTAATTATAATGTAATGAAAGGCCTATTTTTGGTTTGGTTGGGGGCTGGTTGGGTTTCCTCCCCCTCCCAAGTTTTCAAAGAGCACGAGATTCTATGGATTGACATGATTCCAAAGATCTGCACTGATGCTGTCAGTCCAAGAGACAGGATCTTCCATAATGAGACAGCCTGGGAGTGCTAGCAAGCAAAATAAATTAGTTTCATGTATTTATATGCAAGCTTTTGTAATACTTCTTCATTGTTGCTACCCTATCAGCATCAACGACCCTGGTCTAGCCAGGCAAGAACGAAGACTTGCAGATTTATCAACCCAAAATGAGGAGAGAGCAGGGGGGAAGATGAAGAGGAGGGGTTGATGCAAGCTAATTTCCAGCATCTGAAGCTTTTCATAAAATAAAAGCAACTCATTTTATTTCTTTACTACATTTCTTTAAGCTAATGGCACATATGAGAAGAAAGCAGCCAAAACCACCACTGTGAACCACTGAAATGTCTAAATGAGTGCTGCGTACACCAGTATCTTCATAAAAGGCAAGCGAAGAAAAACAGTAGAAGAAACAGCATAATCATTATCCCTTCTGATTTTCTATAAGTTAGACCAAACAAAATCATCTGAATACGTTTTCCCATTCTGCAAGCTGCCACCTGCAAGCTGGAATTTATGAAATGACTTAACTACCAACAGACAAGCTGTTTTCTTCTACAAAATGCAATCCAAATTATTTCTGTTTTCCAAGAGCAAAGCTGATTGTTTTGCAAACTTACTACCCTAGCCATCTCAAAAGCATGGGGTATTTACGAAATAAGGGACTTCAATATAAAAGGATATTTTTAAAACTACAATAAAGCCATGACACTGCAATAAGCTTCAGGTGAACAAATTCTATACAAGCATTAATTGAGACCTACTGAACAAGAGGTAATTGCATAAGCAAGAACTCAAGTTTTTCCATTTCTGCCTTCTACCTACATGTATGCATGTACAATAAATACACATACAAAGACTGGGAAAATCAAAGCTGCTGTTCTCTGACTGTGATTACAATCTGTTCGAGGTCACAAGTGCTACAGTACCTTGCTGAAGCACTGGAGCAAAACTGCTCATCCCAGAAAGAATTAAATACAGCTTTAGGACAGACGCGGAGTATTAGGACTTCTCCAAAAACCAAGCTGCATAGGTGAAAGGAAAAATGTTTTACAAGAGAACTACCAACATACCACAGTTTTACTTTGCTGAAAAGAGGATTTATTTGTGCTAGGCTTCCCCTGCAGGATTTTGATCCACAAGCCATAGCAGCGGAACAGAATCAAACTGAAAGGCTCAGAACAAACTGACAACCCTACGCTGACAGAAATGGAAACATTCAGGAAAAGAAATAATGAGAAACAGAACAGATGTAAACATTTCTTTCTGTCTCTTACACTCACGGCAACAGCTCCTAACTCTGAGAGCCTGCAGCGATCTGACTGCTGACATACTACTAACCCTCCTCTTTCCATCTTCTCCCACGTGCTTTGGCCCATTAAACACATCTCTAAAATACAGTAATAAGATTATTTTCTCTATGCTGGCATTTCAACCAGGCGGTATTACCCCTCCACAACCCCCAGGCAGCAAGGCGCTATTTCAAACAGGAGCACCAGTGGCTGGGCGGTGGGTTTCAGCCAGTTGTTTAAGGGAGATGTTCTCGACCGGAGGGGCTGGCCCGTCAGGGCCGGTTTCCACGGCGAGGGCTTCCTTTCCCCTGCCCCGCACCGGCCCGGGGTGCAGGGCCGCCCCCGCCTCCCCGCACACCGCCGCCGGGCCCGGAGGGCGGGAAATGGCCGGGGCGCTGGCCGGCACCGGTACCTCGGAGCCGGGGCCGCTGAGGGGAGCCCGCGCTTCGGCCCGCCTCACCAACAAACTTCGGGGGAAGGGGCACCGCCCGCCTCCCGCTCGCTTCCCCTCATGGGGCGGGACAGAGGGGCGAGGGAGAGGCAGCTCTGGCAACCCCCAAAGCTCTGCAGCTCTGTCCCATGCCCTCTTCCCCCTCATCACCTCCGCGGAGGGGCCGAGCGTCCCGGGTCCCCGCCCTTCACCTCGCCATGGCGTCCCGGCCCGGCCCGCGGCCACTCACCCCGGGTGCGGAGCGGCGGGAGAAGGAAGAGGTGGGCGCACGCAGCTAAAAGGAGCCAGCGGTTGCAGCCGGGCTCCCGAGACATCTTGGCAAGGGCCGCCGAGCCGCACCGCGGAGGGGGGGGGGAAGAGGAGGAGGAGAGCGGCACGGTGCGCCCGGCTGCCTGCCTCTGCCGCCCGCCTCTGCCGCAGGAGCGCGGGCGAGCGGCCTCCGACTGGTGTCTGTGCTGCCGCCAGCCCGCCCTCCACCTCCTCCTCCTCCTCCTCCTCCCCCCCTTCCCCCCCGGCAGGGCCCGGCACGACCGGGCGGCAGCGGCGGGAGGCGGAGCGGGAGCCGCGGCGCCCTCTGGTGGGCGGCAGCGGGAGAGGCGGCGCCCCGCGGCCCCGCACCTCCCCGTCGGGCCCGGCCCGGGGCAGCTGCCCTGCGGGGCCCTGGCATCCCGGCCGCCGAGCTCTTAGAGTCCTGTACGTAGTGACGGATTAAACATCCAACCCCAAATAACCCTGATAAGCATAACTCTGCACAGCCATGATTGATCATCCAGCATCTGTTACTAAAAACAATGTCCTTAACTCTTAATGCTAAATTACTAACTCCACAGAAAGTCCTCCAACGAGGCTTCTAGGTTGTCCAATTTCGACAAAAGGTGGTGGTGGGGGGTGTTACCAGCTTCACAGTTCTCCCCTCACAAACAAATTTAAATATTGTTAAGCCAAATAATACCCAGCACTGTGCCAGGAACCCGGCCCACAATAACAAGTGGCCTGGTTCACCTCTAAAACAACCCTCACAAACCGTTACATCTCCAGGCAGCCATTTCGTAACCAACCCAACCATTCAGTGTGCCCTGATCTCACTGACAGCACCTGATGGAGTGTCCAGGTCAGCCATAAACTTCCCATATTTTTAATCCAGTAAGGCCAACAGGCTGGGACACAACTTTGACCTTTCCTCAAAACTTTGCAGCTTTTAGATCCGCTCCACTCTTTTCCTGACAGATCAAGCGGTTACAGTAGGGTACCTTAAGTATGCCAGAGAGGTGATTTTGAAGATGAACGGCAATCTTTTCACAGCAATAAACGCTCACTCTCACTGCAAGTTTAGGCAAGCACATCTGTATCACTGTAACTTGGGAGTAGACTTCACACTTTGCTGTAAAACTATCTCAATAGAAATATACTAGCCAGACTTCCTTGGGGTATTAGACTTGCTTTATGTATTTGCTACCCACTCCCGCCCCTTATATTGCAGGGGTTGAAGAGAGAGGGAAAATGGGACACAAGCGTGAGCAACCACAGCTTGTTATGTGCCTTACAGAACAACTGCTTG